>CAIGQS010000206.1:0-37500 GCA_903798195.1 Danio kyathit
GCGTGTGTGTGTGTGTGTGTGTGTGTGTTCTTATGAGAGTGTGTTTTGTGTTTGAGTCATTCTGTGTGTGTTGGAGTGGGTGTGTATGAGAGTGTATGGTTTGTGTGTGATTCTGTGTGCCAGAGTGTGTGTGTTTCTGTGTGTATGTGAACAAGTATGTGTGTGTGAAAGAGGGAGAGAGAGTGTGTGAGTGTGAATGTTGTGTTATTTGCACGATGCAAGTGTGTTTATTTTTTGTTTGTGTGATTCTCTGTGTGTGTATGGCTTGTGTGTGATTCAGTGTGCCTGTGAGAGTGTGTGTGTGTCTCTGTGTGAGGTGTGTGCGTGAAAGAGAGAGGGAGTGTGCAGGTGTGTATTTTGTGTTTGTGTGTGTTTTTTGCATTGTGTGTGTGATTCTGTGTGTGTGAGATTGTGTGTCTCTGTGTGTGGGCTCAACGTGTGTGCTTGAAAGAGAGAGTGTGTGTGTTTTTGTATATATATATATGTGTGTGTGTGTGTGTGTGTGTATGTGTGTGTGTGTGTGTGTGTGTGTGTGTGTGTGTGTGTGTGTGTGTGTGTGTGTGTGTGTGTGTGAAGGCGCTAAACCTCACACTGGGGTCCTCTGGCCATCAGCACTGCCACTCTTAGTGAACGCTCATTATATGTTGATGTCCATTATGTTTTATCCCAGTGCAGAGATCAGGAATCGTCGCCGGCGTTTAAAACAACAGTGTGAAAAGCGGACAGCAGCCTCTGATGAGCAGATGTGGACATAATCAAAGCCAAACAACCTACACCACTACACCTGCTGTGTGTGTGTGTGTGTTCATAACATTTTAACACGGGCTAGCAAAATAATCAATCTTTTGCTTAGAAATAAAATTATTTAGCTTGTTGTACAGTAAAACTCACTTCATTTAGACTTATTATTTCTGAAAATAAGAGGATTTTTATCACCTAGTCTAGAAAACGCTGCTTGACTGAAGAGTGTTTAGATATGCGGACTAGAAGTGAGAGAAAACTCAAGTAAGAAAGGCATTTTGGTGAGCTGTGGTTCTGTTTTTTCTCATGCAAAGAGCTGAAGTGTGTTTGCCAGATTATGAATGTGCGCTCAGAGCAGCACCTGTGCTTATCTGGTGCAGAACACGGTTGCTAGGGTGTTGCTAGGTGGTTGCTAAGGTGTTATAAAGTGTTTTCAGTGGTTGCTAAGTGGTTGTGTGAGAGTGTGTGCACATTATATGTGTGTTTATGAGAGTGTGTTTGTGTGTTTTAAGCTGGTTGCTAAGGTGTTCTGAGTGGTTGCTAAGTGGTTGTGTGAGAGTGTATATGTGTGTGTTTATGAGAGTGTGTCTTGCATGTATTTATTTGCTTTAAGTGGTTGCTAAGGTGTTCTGAGTGGTTGCTCGGTGGTTGCTAAGCTGTTGCTAGAGTGTTCTCAGTGGTTGCTAAGCCCTTGCTAGAGTGTTCTCAGTGGTTGCTAAGTGGTTGTGTGAGAGTGTATTTGTGTGCGTTTATGAGAGTGTGTCTTTCATGTGTTTATTTACTGTAAGTGGTTGCTAAGGTGTTCTGAGTAGTTGCTAAGCAGTTCCTGCAGTGTTCTGGGTGGTTGTTAGGTGGTTGCTAAGGTGTTCTAAGTGGTTGCTAAGTGGTTGTGTGAGTGTATATGTGTGCGTTTATGAGAGTGTGTCTTTCATGTGTTTATTTGCTGTAAGTGGTTGCTAAGGTGTTCTGAGTGGTTTCTCAGTGGTTGCGAAGCCGTTGCTAGAGTGTTCTCAGTGGTTGCTAAGCCATTGCTAGAGTGTTCTCAGTGGTTGCTAAGTGGTTGTGTGAGAGTGTGTGTATGTGTGTGTTTATGAGAGTGTGTTTGTGTGTTTTAAGCTGGTTGCTAAGGTGTTCTGAGTGGTTACTAAGTGGTTGTGTGAGAGAGTGTATATGTGCGTGTGTTTATGAGAGTGTGTCTTTCATGTGTTTATTTGCTGTAAGTGGTTGCTAAGGTGTTCTGTGTGGTTGCTAAGCAGTTCCTGCAGTGTTCTGGGTGGTTGTTAGGTGGTTGCTAAGGTGTTCTAAGTTGTTGCTAAATGGTTGTGTGAGAGTGTATATGTGTGTGTTTATGAGAGTGTGTCTTTCATGTGTTTATTTGCTGTAAGTGGTTGCTAAGGTGTTCTGAGTGGTTGCTCAGTGGTTGCTAAACCGTTGCTAGAGTGTTCTCAGTGGTTGCTAAGTCCTTGCTAGAGTGTTCTGAGTGGTTGCTAAGCCCTTGCTAGATTTTTCTCAGTGGTTGTTAAGCCATTGCTAGACTGTTCTCAGTGGTTGCTAAGTGGTTGTGTGAGAGTATGTGTGTGTGTGTGTGTTTATGAGAGTGTGTTTGTGTGTTTTAAGCTGGTTGCTAAGATGTTCTGAGTGGTTGCTAAGTGGTTGTGAGTGTATATGTGTGCGTTTATGAGAGTGTGTCTTTCATGTGTTTATTTACTGTAAGTGGTTGCTAAGGTGTTCTGAGTGGTTGCTAAGCAGTTCCTGCAGTGTTCTGGGTGGTTGTTAGGTGGTTGCTAAGGTGTTCTAAGTTGTTGCTAAGTGGTTGTGTGAGAGTGTATATGTGTGTGTTTATGAGAGTGTGTCTTGCATGTGTTTATTTGATGTAAGTGGTTGCTAAGGTGTTCTGAGTGGTTGCTCAGTGGTTGCTAAGCTGTTGCTAGAGTGTTCTCAGTGGTTGCTAAGCCCTTGCTAGAGTGTTCTCAGTGGTTGCTAAGCCATTGCTAGAGTGTTCTCAGTGGTTGCTAAGTGGTTGTGTGAGAGTGTATATGTGTGTGTTTATGAGAGTGTGTCTTTCATGTGTTTATTTGCTGTAAGTGGTTGCTAAGGTGTTCTGTGAGGTTGCTAAGCAGTTCATGCAGTGTTCTGGGTGGTTGTTAGGTGGTTGCTAAGGTGTTCTAAGTTGTTGCTAAATGGTTGTGTGAGAGTGTATATGTGTGTGTTTATGAGAGTGTGTCTTTCATGTGTTTATTTGCTGTAAGTGGTTGCTAAGGTGTTCTGAGTGGTTGCTCAGTGGTTGCTAAGCCGTTGCTAGAGTGTTCTCAGTGGTTGCTAAGCCATTGCTAGAGCGTTCTCAGTGGTTGCTAAGTGGTTGTGTGAGAGTGTGTGTATGTGTGTGTGTGTGTGTTTATGAGAGTGTGTTTGTGTGTTTTAAGCTGGTTGCTAAGGTGTTCTGAGTGGTTGCTAAGTGGTTGTGTGAGTGCATATGTGTGCGTTTATGAGAGTGTGTCTTTCATGTGTTTATTTACTGTAAGTGGTTGCTAAGGTGTTCTGAGTGGTTGCTAAGCAGTTCCTGCAGTGTTCTGGGTGGTTGTTAGGTGGTTGCTAAGGTGTTCTAAGTTGTTGCTAAGTGGTTGTGTGAGAGTGTATATGTGTGTGTTTATGAGAGTGTGTCTTTCATGTGTTTATTTGCTGTAAGTGGTTGCTAAGGTGTTCTGAGTGGTTGCTCAGTGGTTGCTAAGCCGTTGCTAGAGTGTTCTCAGTGGTTGCTAAGCCATTGCTAGAGTGTTCTCAGTGGTTGCTAAGTGGTTGTGTGAGAGTGTGTGTATGTGTGTGTGTGTTTTATGAGAGTGTGTTTGTGTGTTTTAAGCTGGTTGCTAAGGTGTTCTGAGTGGTTGCTAAGTGGTTGTGTGAGAGAGTGTATATGTGTGTTTTTATGAGAGTGTGTGTTTCATGTGTTTATTTGCTGTAAGTGGTTGCTAAGGTGTTCTGAGTGGTTGCTCAGTGGTTGCTAAGCCATTGCTAGAGTGTTCTCAGTGGTTGCTAAGCCCTTGCTAGAGTGTTCTCAGTGGTTGCTAAGCCATTGCTAGGGTGTTCTCAGTGGTTGCTAAGTGGTTGTGTGAGAGTGTGTGTATGTGTGTGTGTGTTTATGAGAGTGTGTTTGTGTGTTTTAAGCTGGTTGCTAAGGTGTTCTGAGTGGTTGCTCAGTGGTTGCTAAGCCGTTGCTAGAGTGTTCTCAGTGGTTGCTAAGCCCTTGCTAGAGTGTTCTCAGTGGTTGCTAAGCCATTGCTAGAGTGTTCTCAGTGGTTGCTAAGTGGTTGTGTGAGAGTGTGAATGTGTGTGTTTATGAGAGTGTGTGTTTCATGTGTTTGTTTGCTGTAAGTGGTTGCTAAGGTGTTCTGAGTGGTTGCTAAGCAGTTCCTGCAGTGTTCTGAGTGGTTGTTAAGCGGTTGTGTTAGTCTGTGTGTGTGTTTATGAGAGTGTATGTTTCATGTGTTTGTGTGTTATAAGTGGTTGCTAAGGTGTTCTGAGTGGTTGCTAAGCAGTTCCTGCAGTGTTCTGAGTGGTTGTTAGGTGGTTGCTAAGGTGTTCTAAGTCGTTGCTAAGTGGCTGTCTGAGAGTGTGTGTATGCGTGCGCGTGTGTGTGTGTGTGTGTGTGTCTGTGTGTGTGTGTGTGTGCGCATGAGTATGTGTTTGAAGCTGGTTGCTAAGGTGTTCTAAGTAGTTGCTAGGTGTTCTAAGTGGTTGCTAAGTGGTTGTCTGAGAGTGTGTGTATGTGTGTATATATGTGTGTGCTTATGAGACTGTATGGTTTGTGTGTTTTAAGCCGGTTGCTAAGGTGTTCTGAATGGTTGATAAGCCATCTCTAGAGTGTTCGGAGTGGTTGCTAGGTGGTTGCTAATGTGTTCTAAGTGGTTGTGTGAGAGTTTATGTTTGCGTTTATGAGTGTATGTTTTGTGTGTTTTAAGCTGGTTGCTAAGTTGTTATAAGTGGTTGCTAGGTGTTCTGAGTAGTTGCTAAGTGTTTGTTTGAGAGTGTGTGTATGTGTGTATATATGTGTGTGTTTATGAGACTGTATGGTTTGTGTGTTTTAAGCCGGTTGCTAAGGTGTTCTGAATGGTTGATAAGCCATCTCTAGAGTGTTCGGAGTGGTTGCTAGGTGGTTGCTAATGTGTTCTAAGTGGTTGTGTGAGAGTTTATGTGTGCGTTTATGAGTGTATGTTTTGTGTGTTTGTGTGTTTTAAGCTGGTTGCTAAATTGTTATAAGTGGTTGCTAGGTGTTCTAAGTAGTTGCTACGTGTTTGTCTAAGAGTGTGTGTATGTGTGTATATGTGTGTGTTTATGAGACTGTATGGTTTGTGTGTTTTAAGCCGGTGGCTAAGGTGTTCTGAGTGGTTGCTAAGCCATCTCTAGAGTGTTCAGAGTGGTTGCTAGGTGGTTGCTAAGTGGTTGTGTGAAAGTTTATGTGTGTGTTTGTATGTTTTAAGCCGGTTGCTAAGGTGTTCTGAGTGGTTGCTAAGGCGTTGCTAGAGTGTTCTGAGTGGTTGCTAATGTGTTCTAAGTGGTTGTGTGAGAGTGTGTATATGTGTATTTTAGGGGAGTGTATGTTTTGTGTGTTTTAAGCTGGTTGCTAAGGTGTTCTAAGTGGTTGCTAAGCCATCTCTAGAGTGTTCTGAGTGATTGCTAGGTGGTTGCTTTTGTGTTCTAAGTGGTTGCGAAGTGGCTGTCTATGAGTTTATGCGTGTATTTATGAGAGTGCATGTTTTGTGAGTTTGTGTGTGTGTGTTTTAAGCTGGTTGCTAGGGTGTTCTAAGTAGTTGCTATGTGTTCTAAGTGTTTGCTAAGTGGTTGTCTGAGAGTGTGTGTATATGTGTGTGTGTTTATGAGAGTGTGTGTTTTGTGTGTTTGTGTGTTTTAAGCTGGTTGCTAAGGTCTTCTGAGTGGTTGCTCAGCCGTTGCTACAGTGTTCTGAGTGGTTGCTAGGTGGTTGCTAATCATTGCTAGGTGGTTGCTAGGATGTTTTAGGTGGTTGCTAAGCCATTGCTAGGCAGTTGCTAGGGTGTGAGCTGAGCATGGCGTGAGTTAAGATCAGTTTCATCTGGTTTGTCTCTCTGTTGGATTGAGGCAGACTCCGTCAGTCCTGCAGATCTTCAGCTCTTTCTTTCTCTCATTCACTGTTGGATTAAGTTCACACATCATAGAGTCTGCAGGAGCGTCCAGTACATCAGAGCATCCGCCATCCTTCAGCCAAACACAGATGAAGACCAGGGTGAAGGGCTGCTGTGAGGGAGTTTATTTCACCACACACACACACACACACACACACACACACACACACACACACACACACACACACACACACACACACACACACACACACACACACACACACACTATCCCTTATGCTCACACACAAATACTCATGAACACACACACTCACTCACTTACACACATACATACATATGCTCTTTTGCGTGCACACACACTCACATGCACGCACGCACGCACACACACACACACACACACACGCGCACACACACACACACACACACACACACACACACACACACACACACACACACACACACACACACACACACACACACACACACACATGCACACTTGCTCATACTCACAAACCCACTTTCACCCATGCACACTCTCACACACACTAACAGAAACATACATATTCACACATGCACAGACACGCACGCATGCACACACACACACACACACACACACACACACACGCAAGTATGGTTATATATTAAGATAATATATTTTCATCCTCAGCATATGATAAACTGTGTGTGTGTGTGTGTGTGTGTGTGTGTGTGTGTGTGTGTGTGTGTGTGTGTGTGTGTGTGTGTGTGTGTTGAGCGCTGTGTGAATATCTGCTGTCCTCGAGAGGTTTATGATGGTTATGATCCTGTTTCTTCAGGCCTGAGGAGGGAAAATATGATTTCTGTAAAGTTCAGTGCGTAACCTTTTATAATGAAATGATAAAGTAGGAAATATCCAGAACTGTTCTGCCTAAAAGAGCAGCGCTTCCTGAAAATGCTTTGTGTGTGTGGGAGTGTATGAGAGAAAGTGTACGTGTGTGTGCAGTGGTGGAAAGAGTACTGAAAAATCAAACTCAAGTAAAAGTACCATTATTTGCCTAAAAGTGTAAGTAGAGTAAATGTATCTGTTGTAAATAGTCTGTCTGTAAGTAAAAGTAGACCTTTTAAAAGAACTCGTGAGTAGTGAGTAATGTGTGTAAACGTAAAATTCTGTAGTGAATTTAGTGATTGCCCAGCAGGCACACACAACATCATAAGACGTTAAGATTAGGTTAGATTTAGGTTGTGATGTCAGGTGAATTCAGTCTAGCCAGCATCTAAGGACAACATTCTTTTGATGTTCAATATAACAACCTTAAATGACGTTGATATTTGGTTGAATTTAGGTTGTTAGAGACTGACTAAAATCCAACATTCGTAGTCAACATTTTAAACCAACATCATATTGACGTCACATACTGACATTTATTCATCAGGTATGACATCCAAAATCCAACATCTGATAGACGACATAGTGGTAACGTCCACACAACATCAAGCTGAAACATCATTGGTCGTTGATATTTGGTTGATTTTAGATTGTTAGAAACTGACCAAAATCCAACATCAGGCCAACATCTTAAACCAGCTTCATATGGATGTCAAATACTTTGCTCCATATTGTCATGATAGCATCACACAGTTGCTGCAGATTTGTCGGCTGCACATCCATGATGCCAATCTCCCGTTCCACCACATCCCAAAGGTGCTCTATTGGATTGAGCTCTGGTGACTGTGGAGGCCATTTGAGTACAGTGAACTCATTGTCATGTTCACCAGTCTGAGATGATTGGCGCTTTATGACATGGTGCGTTATCCTGCTGGAAGTAGCCATCAGAAGATGGAGACACTGTGGTCATAAAGGGATGGACATGGTCAGCAACAATACTCAGGTAGGCTGTGGCGTTGACACCATGCTCAATTGGTACTAATGGACCCAAAGTGTGCCAAGAAAATCTCCCCCACACCATTACACCACCACCACCAGCCTGAACCGCTGACACAAGGCAGGATGGATCCATGCTTTCATGTTGTTGATGCCAAATTCTGAGCCGAGCATCCGAATGTGGCAGCAGAAATGGAGACTCATCAGACCAGGCAACGTTTCTCCAATCTTCTATTGTCCAGTTTTGGTGAGCCTGTGTGAATTGTAGCCTCAGTTTCCTGTTCTTAGCTGACAGGAGTGGCACCCGGTGTGGTCTTCTGCTGCTGTAGCCCATCCGCCTCAAGGTTGGACGTGTTGTGTGTTCAGAGATGCTCTTCTGCAGACCTCGGTTGTAACGAGTGCTTATTTGAGTTACTGTTGCCTTTCTATCAGCTGGAACCAGTCTGGCCATTCTCCTCTGACCTCTGGCATCAACAAGGCATTTGCGCCCACAGAACTGCCGCTCACTGGATATTTCCTCTTTGTCGGACCATTCTCTGTAAACCCTAGAGATGGTTGTGCGTGAAAATCCCAGTAGATCAGCAGTTTCTGAAATACTCAGAGCAGCCCGTCTGGCACCAACAACCATGCCACGTTCAAAGTCACTTAAATCCCCTTTCTTCCCCATTCTGATGCTCACTTTGAACTGCAGCAGATCGTCTTTAAGTACCTAAATGCCATGGAATTGGCTGTTTAGAAATTTGTGTTGAGCGATGACAATTTGAGCAGTTGGACAGGTGCACCTACATATATATATATATATATATATATATATATATATATATATATATATATATATATATATTCATTCATTCATTCATTCATTCATTCATTCATTTTCTTTTCGGCTTAGTCCCTTTATTAATCCAGGGTCGCCACAGCGGAATGAACCGCCAACTTATCCAGCATGTGTTTTACGCAAAGGATGCCCTTCCGCTACACATCTCGCCTCCCTCGCTATAGTAAGCTACGGCGACATGGCGCATGTGAGATAAATGATGTCAGTACATAATAACCGGTTATGATTATTACTGAACCGATACCGAATTGTTCGTGTCTGCATCGCGGTGCACCGAAGAAACCATTAATTTTGACACCCCTCGATGAAACGCATACGTGCATCATGAGCCGTGAATGCATGCAAAGTACACATTATCAGAACATTAAACTTGACTTTTTTTATATCCTACACATGAAAGAGCAAACAAACAGTGAGGAAAAACTCAATTATGAAGAAATTCTCATAATTGATGAATACAATTAGGGCTGGACATTTACTGCACAAAACGTTTAAAAATAATTAAAATAATTGTTCATTAATCATAATTAAGAGTTAAAATAAAAATTAATAAATTTTTTAAAATGTCCAATTAATTGAGATTTAGATCTTAGGCCAACTCGACCCTTAATAACATAAAACACGCCTTGAAAGATAATTAAACTCTTCTTTCACAATGCGAGATTTGGGAGAAAATTAAGTCTTCGTTATCATCGCGAGCTCCTCAATGTAAACTAATCTCGCTGTCCTCTCTTTTATACGGTTTTACTTGGGGGGATGCTGCCATAAATATTAAGTTGGAGCGTCGCGTTATGTTTAAACCAAGCGGCAACCTCCCGCTCTCCCTCGTGAAGCCAATACGGAAGTGACTGAAACTGCAATTCATCGACTCGCCTTTGGGGGCTGGCTCCAGGAAGTCCAGATGTTTACTGACTGCAATGCTAAGTTAGCCAATTTTACAGCTGATAAAAACACGTTTACAGCCTGCTACAAAAGATGGTTTTGGTGTATATAGCTAATATTACCCTTCATGACAACTGTGAGGGGGTGGATTATTTTATAACTCATCCGTTTCATTTTTATTTAGTTGTATTAAGTCGGCATAATTAAGGGCGTGGCCACTTGAGTGACAGCTAGGTCTCGCTGGTCATTCCGGCTGATTAGCTGCTGATGTCGGCATATTCATCGTATTTTTGTGTTGTTTTATGTGGCTTTACACAGTCAGTTGCGATTTGGAATTAATTATCAGATGATACAGCATGCTGTTTTCACTTAATTGTGCTCACAAACCATTCACGTGGCCTCCATTTCACAGCTGAGTGAAATTATATACTTATATACCATCTCTATAAATGTATTTGTTTTATTTAAGATCATTTATAATGTTCTTCAGAGCTGTAATGCACTCCAGAATCTGACTAGCTGTAGGCTCTAGAACAGTCATCTGAAGTGTTGTCATACAGTGTTATGCTGGAGTTCATCAATAGTCTTGCATTTACTAACACAGACTATATCTGAAGAACATACGAACAATACGAACAATGTTTAGTGGCTCAATGTGTTACAACAGTGTTTTTAAAAGTCTAAACACTTTATTGCTATAGTGTACAACCAAGCACATGTGGTCAGAACACAAACGAGTCGCAGGTAATGAAGTATTAAGTGTTCTCCCATAGGAAAGCCAGTCTAATCAAAATGCCAGCAGGCGTCTGTAGCTCCGCCTCTTTGCCCTTGTTTGGTATCCCCCGGTTGGTGTCATGACACGTGAACAAAATGGCGATGGTTGGCCACGCCTACTTGTAGCTTTATTTTGCCCTCTACAGAAACCTATGGGTGACCTCACAGATACTACATCCATATCTTTTACAGTCTATGAGTTAAACTAAGTTCAGTGGTGCAACACAGAAATATTTAGTAGTGTGTAACTTAGTGTCCCTTTAAGTCACAACTATAGGCTACGTTTTAACTTACACACTGCTGGTGCAACCGGCCCCAGCAACTAGTTTTGGAGAACTAACTAACCCGGTTTGACCCCTGAGCGAGTGTGTGTATGTGTGTGAAGCCTGACTAACAGCAGTACGGTGAATAAATCAGCCTCCCGCTCGCCGCTTCTCTCTCTTTAAATGGTTTATGTGTTTCTGTGGGGACATTTTAACTTCGCCTCTGAAATCACATTTAGGAGCAAAACTGCGACCCAGAAAGAGAAAGTGAGGAAGGTGTGTGTGTGTGTGAGAGAGAATGAATGGTGTTCTGCTGAGGAGAAAACAAAGAGAGAAGTTAAAGAGAAAGACAAACTGTGTGTGAAGAGACGATAAACAGAGTCAAATGAGTGTGAAGAGAGACCCAAAAAGAGTTTACAGAGCAGAAGAGTGTGTTATATTCAACACAAACACACACACACACGCATTCTGGACACTTCATTTTCATATAAAGCTGAAGGCAGAATTATTCGCCCTCCTGTAAATCATTCATTCATCTTTAAATATTTCCCAAATGATGTTTAACAGATTAAGGAATTTCTCTAAAAGGTTTTCTTCTGGAGAAAGTCTGTCACGGTTGGGGATCTGTTTGTTCCTCTTGTGTGTGTGTGTGCGTATGTATGTGTGTGTTTGTGGGTGTGTTTGTTTGGGTATCTTTCATCGCGTGGCTGTCTGTGTTTACATGTTGTCAGCTGGGCAGTCACGTGCTCGGCTGTCAATCAGCACACCACAGGTGCAGCGCATTACTGCACCTATTTCTGTTCGGCGTTCGCGTCTCTTGTTGTCAGTTCTTTGTTGTTTAACGTCTGTGTCTGTTCCTGTTAGCTCTTCCCGCTGTATCCGCTGGTGGTGAGTTGATCATAGAGACTGTTGCTTTTGGAATTGTCAGCACTGTTTGATTTCACCGAAGTACTGTGACCGCTGTTTGGCGTTGTGAAATTCTATGAGAGGTCTCCCTGGATCTGTCTCATTGAAAGACTGTTACCGCTGTTGTCAAATTCCTGGAGAGATGCATCATGGCTCTATCCTAACTCTAGTTATCTGGTGAGATCTAGGGGAGCGCGGGGCACAAAGTAACGCAGGGTTAAATGCAACACGGAGTTTTAAGGTATTTGCTCAGGGTTAATCATGGCATGCTTCCGAGGTTTTCACCGCAGTGTCGGCAGACGTCTTCCTGCCAATTATTGAAAATTGTTGGCGAAATTTGGATGAGAAACACAGGAGAAACCATTTTTGCAGCATAAAACTATTTTTTTTACAGTCGATATTTTTTTATTTTGAAAAAAATCTGTGAAAGTATGAACGTAAAATCTGATATTGTTGTGATCACCATCTTCTAGGCTAAAAGATTAAACCATTTTGAAAGATGTATAAAACACACAGAGACTGCTAGCCAGTTTTGAGGAAAACATGACACAGCGGGGTTAGTTGTAACAGGGTGTTACAATTAAGCCACACACTGTTGAACACCAACTAAACTAACAAAATATTTTTTTTTAATTTTGAGTGTAATGTTGAGAACTTTTTAAATAAAAATGTTTTTTAATAGAAAATATTGTTTTAATAGAAAAAAAAAGATTTTATTGCTAATAATGCAAATAAATGCATTGTATAATAATGGATAAATGGATAATAATGCAAATAGATTCAGATGTGTTTATCCAATAAACAAAAAAATAAATAAACATAGTGCGCTATGTAGAATAAAAAAGAAATGAGCCAATTACTGAGGAAATACAGCTACTATTTAAAGTAAACTGAATTTAAATTAATAAATCTGCCTTTATAAGCATGTGTTGCAACTAACCCTCTGTCTGTTACAACTTACTCCGCATACAGGGTAAGTTGTAACATTTCACTCCTGGCACTTTTGGCAATATTGTAAAGAAACGGTGAGTCCGATGGACATGCAGATTGTGCTAATTTGTAGGAGAGGCTTTTATTTTATCTGTATAAAAATATCATTTGTCTAACTCTATTACTTTTGGTCGATAATTGGTCAAAACAAAAAATGTTACTTTGTACCCCGCGCTCCCCTATACCAGTTGATATTCCTGTTATCCCTGTTTAATAAATCAACTTGCATTCACTTGCATTTGGGTCTCCTGCGTACTTGTGACAAAGTCTTATTTGTTTTATTTCGGCTAGAATAAAAGCAGTTTTTAATTTTTTTTTAAACCATTTTAAGGTCAATATTATTAGCCCCCTTTAGCAATATTAGTTTTGGATTGTCTCACCAACAAACCACTGTTACACAATGACTTGCCTAATCACCCTAACTTTACCCTAATTCAAGCCTTTAAATGTCACTTTAAGCTGAATACTAGTGTCTTGAAGAATATTTAGTCTATTATTATGTGCTGTCATCATGACAAAGAGAAAATAAATCAGTTATTAGAAATGAGTTATTAAAACTATTATGATTAGAAAGGATGAAGAAATGTGCTCTGTTAAACAGAAATTGGGGGGCAAATATACAGGGGAGCTGATAATTCTAACTTTAACTGTACATATAGAGGCAAATGTTCAGAAATACAACTGTTATCCAGATTTGTATTTGTACATTATAACCCACATAGCAAACGGACTTGGCCCAAATGTGGCCTTATTATGGCACTGCTGGCATGTTGCCAGCACTGGCATGCATAATGTCAGCCGAATGTGGGCCATGCATGGCAATGATGGCACTGCATGCATGACGGCAAACTACATTTGGGCCAGTTGTGGATGTGAGGTGTGTGGCCCAGATCAGTGTAGCGATTGTTCACATTGTTTAGGCAACATTAGGCTGGGTTATGGCTCAGTTTTTGGGAGTTCTGGTTAAAGGGTGGTGTTGATATGGTTAACTTCCCACATAGCAAATGTTTTCTGGCCCAGCTCTGGGCCACTTAATAACAATCCCCTCGGTCCAAGTACTGCAAAGAATGACGGTCCTGAAGTGGCCCATAACTGGATTAAAGACAAGGGCCACACATGGGCCATAACTGACCTGAATCTCAGCCAATTTATTACCCTTAACTGGCCCTGAACTGGGCCAAAACAGGTTTATTATTGGTAGACTAGCAGGAACTGGAAGACTAGTCAGGATAGAGGGAAAGATGAATGCAGCAATGTACAGAGACATCCTGAATGAAGACCTGCTTCAGAGTGCTCTTGACCTCAGACTGGGGCGACGCTTCATCTTCCAGCAGGACAATGACCCAAAGCACACCGCCAAAATATCAATGGAGTGGCTTCACAGCAACTCGGTGAATGTCCTTGAGTGGCCCAGCCAGAGCCCAGACCTAAATCCTATTGAACATCTCTGGAGAGATCTGAAAATGGCTGTACACCGTCGCTTCCCATCCAACCTGATAGAGCTTGAGAGGTACTGGAAAGAGGAATGAGCAAACATTCCCAAAGACAGGTGAGCCGAGCTTGTGGCATCATATTCAGAAAGACTTGAGGCTGTAATCACTGCCAAAGGAGCATCAACAAAGTGTTGAGCAAAGGCTGTGAATACTGATGTACATGTGATTTATCAGCTTTTATTTTTAATAAATCAATTTAAAAAACTCTTTCCACATTGTCATTATGGGCGATTAACATAAGTAACATAGCAGTAACATAAACAAATGTTGAAAAAGTCAAGCGCTATCTATACTTTCAGCATGCACTGTAGTTCATCAGTTCCCCTGTACTGCATGTGTTTGAACTTGTGGGGGAAACCGGAGCACCCGGAGGAAACCCACGCCAACACGGGGAGAACATGCAAACTCCACACAGAAATGCCAACTGACCCAGCCAAGGCTCGAACTAGCGACCTTCTTGCTGTGAGGTGACAGTGCTGACGACTGTGCCATCGTGCCGCCCATCCTAGAATTAAATAGATATTAAAGATCGATAAATAGACAGTTCCCGGATGAGTCTGTGTTATTCAGAGGTTGTTATCTGGGAATAACATTCATTGTAATGTCACGACTGACCAATCAGAATCGAGATAATAAGCACTAAACATATCTTCATAATAGGCCGGTAATCAAGTGTGTAATATCTGATGGAATTTTTGGGATGTGGAAACAGATTGTGAACTTGTTGTAGACACACACACACACACACACATGCACTGTTGGCTCAGAAACACACACTTCACCTTTCAGACGTGCTGGATGCTGGAGTGCATTTGGTTTACTGGCCTGAACATCAGCACTCAGAATGAGAGAAAAAACAAACGTGTTGGACAGGACTGTGTTTGTGTCTGTGTCTATGAGTGTGTGTGTGTGTGTGTGTGTGTGTGTGTGGGGGGGGGGGGGGGGGTGGATTTGCAATTCTAATGATGCATTGAGCAACATTGATGCCAAACACTTGCAAAAATGAAGCTCTGTTCCAAAATGACAAGCACACACACTTCCACATAAACAAAACACAAACAAACACACAATCTGCACACATACATACATACACAGACAAACAAACACGCATATGCACATATACTGTACACATGCACTCAACCACACACACACACACACACACACACACACACACACACACACACACACACACACACAGAGAGAGCGAGAGAGATGCATTTACGTAAACTCTCTTTATCACACACAGACCTTACACACACATACAGATGTTTCATAAGCGTATTTTTATTTAATTCTCATTAGTGTTTTATTTCTATTTTTGAATTTTTAATTAACATTTTTGTAAAAATTGTGTGAATTTTTTATTATGTATAATTTTTTAAAAAAAGTTCATTATATTTATTTAACATTTTTTATGATTAATAAATTATTTATTCATTTTAGGAACTGTTTATTTGGCTTATATTAAAAATGCACTATTTTTATTGACATATTTATGATTATTTTTGCAAAAACTATTGTTTTTTGTTTATTATGATTGCATAAATTGTTATGGGTTTTATGTTGTTTATATATAAATATAGCAATATCACACTCGTAGCAGTGCAATATGGCTGTATATCGGCACTAGGGATGCAACGATTATAGATTTTGGTTGTACGATTATAGTCTGAGAAATAATCACGGTTACCACGATTATTATGCATTTATTAATTTCACAACACTACTAGTTTAGAAAATCACATGAAAACTCCTTATACTTTAAAGTGTTATTTATTGCTGCTCAGTAACCAGTACGGCACATAATAATATTAAAAACAAACAATAGTCCATGTCTCTCTTTGTACTTAAAAATAAGTACAATTTTGTCATTTGAACATACATAATGTTTACACTGTAAATAAATGACAGAAAAATTAATAAAAAAATATTAAAAATAGCCTTTGTCTAATGCAGGGCTTGAAATAAACTTTTTTACTTGGTAGCACCGCTGCTCCCAACTTCAAGAATTTTAGGAGCACCATAAAAAATTTAGGAGCACCCACCGAAAATGAATGAGCACCACTGCAAATTGTATATTAACAGATTTATTGTATTTGAAAACATCAATCAGGACTAACAATAACTTGAAACAACTATCAAAGCAAACACTAGCAGATTACTGTGGTATAAATACAGCACGAAAACATACAAGAGAGAGAGAGATTGACTGAGTGTCACTTACTTAATAATGGTTTGATCAGCTGTAGTTTGAAATTTTCGCAAAGTTTTTCTCCTCTAAGGGCTTATTATGTGGTCTCTGCTGCCCTCTTGTGGCAGAACATCAACCGCCTTTGCTCTGCTCAGTATGACAGGCTGATGGCCGCAGACACGTTGAACCTTTGAAATGATAAATATTTAAAAAAGGCACTATCCTTATTAATAAATTGCATAGTGGCAATCTAAACAACTACATTCTCTCCTAAAAAAGCCTTAACAGTACATGATGTTGTCCAACAGCTGCAATATTTGTCAAACTGTAGTGAGTTTATTGATCTGCTGTCACTCTATGTGGGCGGAGTAATACACAAGAGTGAAGAGGCTGTATAAGTGCTGACATTGCTTTAATATCTCATTGCTATCAGCCAATCAGATATGTAAATATTTCTTTTTATATAAAACCACAATTCTTCCTTGGTGATTTTACATCACATTTAAAAAGACTAAAACGTTTGCATTTGATTGTAATTTATTTTATTTTATTTATTTATGTAAGTATAGATTTTATTTGTTGTTTGATTTGTAAAGCATTTTAGTCAACAAAACAGTGTTTCCTCTAGGATTTTTTCCAGCTGTGGTGGCAGGTCTTTTACACAGATCTACCAACTACCTATGGCGTTATTTCAATGACAAATGTCCTGAGCGCAGTATTACAAGTCGAGATCGCATTCATGTAATACGAGCATGTGAATCTCTTCGCATGTGCGCCGATTTCCTCTTTTCATGCACAACTTCTTGCACGCCACGTCGAATATATGTTGCTCAAGTGCAGTTTTCTTTAAATAAACGCTGCTGAAGTTGCTAGGAATATTTATGAATGTCTTCAGTAGACCTACAGAGTGGTATTAATGCGTCCTGAAGTAAAGTGAAACATCTATAAACTCAGCAAGATAAAGTCATTGTATGCAGAGCCATAGACGTTTATCTATAAAGTATAATTATGGACACTGTTCACACGTCGTGTTTGCTAGCCTCTCGCATCACGCACCTGTCAGTCGGCATGTCACCTTAAAGGGTTAAACAAATACTGCACAGCACTACTACGATTACAGCAAAGTTCACGCTGTTATAATCCACTTACTTTTTAATACGTTTTGGTGCAATTTATAACCCGCTATTTAAAAAAACAACGACTGAATGTTTTGAATGAGAAGCTGTAATGTAGCAAGCTTATAATAGTTTTGTAACTAGTTTTATAACTAGTTTTAGTTTCTATTTCGTTGACTTTTTGTTTTCAGATTCAGTCAGTTTTAATCAGTTTTTAGAGGCAGATTCACTAGTTTTTATTAGTTCTATATTTTGAATTGTCTTAGTTTTAGTTTAGTTTTTATTAGTTTTAGTTTTTTTCTAAATAAGGATATTTGTTAGGTGCAAGGCTCAAAATCAACAATAAATATTGTAGAATAAAAACTCAGCCATACATTATTGAAAGCTGTATTTAGAGGACACATGAACACTATCATCTACCAATACTAGAGGTGTGAACCTACACTGGTCTCACGGTTCGGTTCGGTTACGATTATCATGCCATCGATTCAGTTCAATTGGATATCTCGGTGCATCACGGTGCATTGACGATGCTTTCCATACACAGTTTTATATTTTCTTCACTGCACAACAATTCTTGTATTCAAATGTATAAATATATTTATATGCTATTTGTAAAACAATTTTGTCCTTTAATACAAACAGTCAGATATATAAACTGTACCTTTAAACAACACCAGCATTTATAGACAATTTTGAAGGATGTAAACAAAAACAATGGCCCTAACGTATTTTACATTTTTAATTTCCATTGCTTCTGAGAATCCAAAAAGGTCCACATATTGATAAATAGTGTTATGACGACTGATTTAAAATCAAGTTATGATTGAATTGCCTCTTGTTACAGTTAGGAAATAGTTTAACGTCAAGCAGGAAATGTTCATGGGCCAATGACATGACCACACTGAAATGGTCTATAGCAAATAAACAAATATAAATATCCCGCTCGCTTTCTGCCTTGTCTACCAAGTTATTTCCTACACACCTTTGATTGGTCACGCGCTCAACAGAAAGGGCTGCGATTGGCTCTTACACGCTGGCGCTCTACACAGATGCACTCATGGGCCACAGTGAGAGAGAAATGGAGTTTACTTTCATTCTCTTAATCGCCATGAAATAGGGGCTTTTGCTGTAAGTGTCAGTGAAACACAGTCCAGCAAACACACACGCAGTGAAATTGTGCACAGTTTCAGAGTTTTTTTGTAGTTAGAGCGTTGTAAATACTCGCGCTCGCTGCTCACCTCCATCGCCATAGTAAGCTACGGCGACATGTCGCATGTGAGATAAATGACGTCAGTATAATAACCAGTTATGATTATTACTGAACCTATACCGAATTATCCGCGTCTGCATCGCGGTGCACCGAAGAAACCATTAATTTTGACCTAACCAATACCATCTTCCCATCCTCAAATTCAAATACAGCAGCCCACAAGACAGCAGCCTTAAGTACAATATGTGTGCAAGGCTGCTCTGAGGTTAGACACACAGTAGTGATGGGAAGTTTAGATATTTAACACGGATGTTTGGACTCAACATACCAAAATAATGTAGTTAGCAATCATACTTTCAGTCAGTTAAACCATCACCATGATCTGAAAAATGTCTTACAGTGAAGTTTTGCAACCCAACTGAATCATGATTCACTTATTTAAACTCCATTATGATTTTCTGTTATTAAATAAACTTACGTTTTTTTCTCCAGATCCTCTCATTTAAGCTCTCGGTTTACCCGCGGTGCTGTTGTTCAAGTTTAGTTTAATCACAGCAGGCTGTCATGTGGTGTTTGTGTTTGGTTCACTGGATCACGCATGCGCAGTATTATCGATTCACCGCTTCTCAAATTTGATCTCAGAGAATGGTTACTGTTCTAATAACTGAATAAGAGTATATATTGGATTATTCAGAGTCAGAGGGGGGTATTAGGCATGTTAAAAAGTAAGTAGTTTGTGGATAAGTGCTTACTGGAGACGCGAATCGTTTCAAATGATTCAGTTCGATTTGGTGAACCAGTTCAACCGGTTCACTTAGAAGATCCGGTTAAAAAGATTAATTCAGGATCGCGATACAGAAATAAAACCCATTATTGGGCACAAATGTGTTAAAGTAATAGTTTTAAGTCTCTGTATGTAATGCTGTCACCGTGCTGCTGTCATGTCCACTCGTTGTTTTTGTCGCGAGAGCAACAGCGAGGATGACTGGAGGAGAACCGGCTCGATCTGGCCAATGGCAGCAGGACTACAGACTCTGAGGTGCGAAAGGGTCAAACACCTGCAGCGTGAATTAGATTCACTTCTAAACGGCTTACAGTAAGATTAGGTATTAAATACATTCACAAAGATCAAAACGAAGGAGCTTTTTGCTATAATTTAGTTAGTTTCAGTTAGTTTTGTATGTACACAATACAGTTTCAGTTAGTTTTTATTTCAGTTAACGACAATTATTTTACATTTCAGTTTTCGTTTTTTCGTTCGTTTTCGTTAACTATAATAACCTTATAATGTAGCCGTGGCAGGAGGAATTTTGGTGGAATAAATGTAGCAGAAACCATTATATATTCTTCATGTCAGATATTTTTTTTCGGCTTAGTCCCTTTATTAATCTGTGGTCACCACAGTGGAATGAACCACTAACTCATCCAGCATACGTTTTACGCAGCGGATGCCCATCTAGCCAAAACCCATCACTGGGAATCACCCATACACACTCATTCACACACACAAACTACGGACAATTTAGCCTACCCAATTGTCCTATAGCGCATGTGTTTGGACTGTGGGGGAAACCGGAGCACCCGGAGAAAACCCACGCCAACACGGGGAGAACATGCAAACTCCACACAGAAACGCCAACTGAGCCAACCGAGGCTCGAACCAGCGACCTTCTTGCTGTGAGGCGACACACTACCCACTGCGCCACCGCGTCTCCCTATATATTAGAATATATAATTATATAAAGAATATTTTTATAAAGATATATTATATAAAGTATATATATACTGTATATATATGTAGTCTGCTGTATGCACAACAATAGTATTATGGTGTAAACATGTGGGAGGAGTAAATTAATATAATCCTCCAATCACAGCTCTCTATGTAAATTAACCACCAGCCACTCCAGATTGCTCTGTTGTTTATTTTCCATCGAGGAATTGTGTAAATCAAACATGCTGGCTGTTTGTACACGACTTTATACAAGCTGCCGTCTGTGTGTTTTCAACACGTGTCACACACACAGAGACCTTTCGTGAGCATGTGTGTGTGTGTGTGTGTGCTTCAATAACACGCACTGGTTCCCAGGTTTATGATGTGGGTTTAATTAAGATTCATTAGAATAGATATTTCTCATTAGAGCTCAATCCCCTGCAGACCTGATGATGAACCTGTCAGTCAGAGACGCACAAACACACACTCTTCTTCTTCTTTTTCTTCTCTTCACACTCCAGTGGACATCCACACACACACACACACACACACACACACACACACGCATCTGAGTAATAACAGCTCTTTTCTCATCAGATCTGCTGGTAAATGTAGAAAATGTCCTGCATTACTGCGGTAAAATAGCTGGGAAACAATAAAAGCTTCAGAGAAATTTAGGGTAGCTCCTTAAACAAACATCACCCACACCCAGTAATTACAACAATACTACACGCACACACACACACATACACACACACTACAAGTAAAACAATAAATTAATTTATCTTTAAATTTGATAGCAGCAAAGTTTTTTCGGTAACGATTTCTTTTACAACCCGCAAAGTACCGCGTGAGTACAGTGAAATAACGGTGTACTTTTCTGTACGTATAGTATAAGTATAATGAACGTATGTGTAGGTATAAGGGAACAAACTGTAATGCTTTGGTAATAAGGGGGTAACAACCAGATATTCAACACGAAAAGTACCGCCTAAGTATATTGAATTTACGGTGTACTTTTCTATAAATTCCAAAGGATCAAACCATAATGTTTGGGTAATAAGGGGGTAACAATAGGATATTCAACACGCAAAGAACCGAGTAAGTATATTGACTTTACGATGTACTTTTTTTAAGTATTGTATACATGTCAAGAATGATGCAAGGGTGGTGACAGCCTAATGCAAAATGTAAACACCTGCGTAAGTACATTACTGTTGCATTTCAGTAAATGTATAGACCAATTACCATGTTTGTAAACATTCAGGATGCGCGCGCAGGGAGGTGGCAGAATAAAACCGGGAGCGCTAGCATTTACAGCGAGGAAATGACATCCGATGCGGTTCAGAGTTTGTTGTTGTTTTAGAAATAAGATATATTGATTATATATTATATATATTATTTACATAATGCTTTCAGCGTATTATAACAGCTTGTCACCCAGTGATAAGCACAGTGATTCTGCAAAATTAACGTTAAAGTGAGCGACGCTCGTCTGACAGGTCCATTTGCGATAGCATCCTCCCAATGGATATTGAATAAGATAAAATGACCAAGCATCCAGCCCCAAATATACAATCTCATTGAAGCTCCAAGGGATTTTACGAGAGAAGTTAAAGGCCTACAAGTGTTTGGATGCCATCAATTGTGTTCTGTGTCATCATGTGCAAGAAATAATGCTCCATGATTACCAGATTCAAAACTATGTAGTGCTAAAAACCGAGCCAAAGACAAGGAAAAAAAGATGGAGCTAACGTTATACAAGGCCAGGGTGATCATCAACAAGCAGAACAACTGCATTCTGACAGCGAACTACACCTGAACTTACGGCAGGGCCAGGGTATGTGAACTTACACATAAAGGTAAAGTTGGTTTTATATTCGCACATTCGGACTTTCCCTTTAATAATATAAGGTCACACTTTATTTCGATGGTCCGTTTGTTGAATATAAGTTACATTGCATCTACATGTCAATTAATTCTCATTAGATTTTAAGTAGACTGTTGGGTTGGGGTTAGTGTAAGTTGACATGTACTTGCAAGGTTTCTTATAGTCAGTTAAATGTCTGTTGAAGGACTGTTAAATGTCAGTATCAACAGATATTAAGCAGACAGTCTACTAATACTCAAATGGACCATCAAAATAAAGTGTTACCTATTATAATTTCATAAAAGTATTATTTGCAAACTCTAAATAGCGAAATCATATTAGCAGCCAATGACTATCAAAGTACAACATTGTTCACAGTCAAATAAACAGTGTTAATGTTGTTTTCAAGTCACACTAGCAGGTTATTTCAGACCGAATATTCAAAGTGCCGTGGTAAACAATATAGGGAGTGTGTCACAAGTTGTCACTGAATGAATGTGTGAATATAAAACCAACTTTACCTTAATAACTTACACTTTCACATTTCATTCTGAGCATTCAGTGTCCGCAGTTTAATTAACCACATGTAACTGTTTTGCCGAAATCATTGCTGCAATCAAAAACGAGTAATGTGTCTGATTCAGCATAGCATGAACGATCCTGATATACCATGAGAACTGCAGAGTCCAGCATTTATAATTAGGTCGTCACTTCATTCAGCTCCCTTTTAGCCAAAGACGTCTGCAGTCGGCATTAAAAGCAGTGTGGTGTATGGTAAAAGTTACGTTTTCTATTTTTTGGCTTTCGAATTTGGCATCCTACCGCAAAACACGACATGTTTGCTATAGCAGCCGGACTTTTTATGCAACCGGGGACCCTTGTGACGTCATGTGTGACGTAGGTTGGTAATTGGTCTATAGCTGATGTTTTATAGAAAAATGTAGTAATTTGGTCTTCCATCAATTAAGACTGCTGCTGTAGTTCTCTCTGTTCTTAGTGTTTAATATACACTAGTGCGTTGAACTTTAGCGTCTTCCCTCCTTGTTCCCTGTAGTTTAAGGGTAAATACAGTATTTGTTCCCCCTTTGTTCCCTGTACCTAAAGGGTAAATACAGCATTTACGGGTTGTAAATTAAATTAAAGTGAAGCATTGTTCCCTCCTTGAATGATTTTGGTGCATATAGCCATGATCCTTGAACGATTTTAGTTCATATAGCTAATATTACCCTTCGTGACAACTGTGAGGGGGTGAATTTTTTTTATAACACATCCGTTTCCTTTCTATTAAGTTATATTAAGTTTGCATAATTAAGGGCGTGGCCACTTAAGTGACATTTAGGTCTTGCCAGTCGCCGTCACTTCACCTCAGCTGATTCCGGCTGATTAGCTGCTGAACTCTGCATATTCATCGTATTTTTGTGTTTTTTTATGTGGCTTTACACAGTCAGTTGCTATCTGGAATTATTTGCTACAATTATCAGATGATATGGCATGCTGTGTGCACTTAATTGTGCTCACTAACCATTCACATGGCCTCCATTTCCCAGCTGAGTGAAATTATATACTTTTATACCATCTCTATAAATGTATTGGGTTTATTTAGGATCATTTATAATGTTCTTCAGAGCTGTAATGCACTCCAGAATCTGACAGATTGATTAGCTGTAGGCTATAAACAGTCATCTGAAGTGTTGTCATACAGTGTTATGCTGGAGTTCATCAATAGTCCTGCATTTACTAACACAGACTATATCTGAAGAACATACGAACAATACGAACAATGTTTAGTGGCTCAATGTGTTACAGCAGTGTTTTTAAAAGTCTAAACACTTTATTGCTATAGTGTACAACCAAGCACATGTGGTCAGAACACAAACGAGTCGCAGGTAATGAAGTATTAAGCGTTTCTCCCATAAGAAAGCCAGTCTAAGCAAATTGCCAGCAGGTGTCTGTAGCTCCGCTCAAGCTCCGCCTCTTTGCCCTTGCTTGGTATCCTGTGGTTTGTGCGATGGCAAACAAAATGGCGACGGTTGGCCACGCCTACTTGTAGCTTCTTTTGGGTTCTTCAGAAACCTATGGGTGACGTCACGGATATTTCAAGAGTTCGCACTTAGATATTGTTTGACAAATGTTAGCTGGTTTGGCGTGCTGTCCCGGGAGAGAACCCTGAGCTCGGAGATAGTTGAGCCCAGGGCTCCCGCCTGGTCGATAGAGCATATAAGGGGAGAACAAGATCAGGTGGTTCTCGAGAGCTCCCCGTTATAAAGGGGGGAGAAGGGGTGAATGGGGGGTTTCTTCGAAAATGAAGATAAGGGAGTGATTTTCCCTAGGCTACTATAGTGAGTTTGAATTGATCTGATTGGCTAGCTAATGATTGTAGATGAGAGATCAGCTGCGGTCAATCATATCACGTGTTCCTCTCGAAATTTGTTTATGAAACTTCACTTATTAATCAGGGGTTGCCACAGCGGAATGAACCAACAACTTATCCAGCATAAGTTTTACACAGTGGACGCCCTTCCAGCCACAATCCATCACTGGGAAACACCCATACACTCTTATTCACACACATACACTATAGACAATTTAGCTTACCCAAAATTAGCGTTTGGACTGTGGGGGAAGCCGGAGCACCCGGAGGAAACCCACGCCAACACAGGGAGAATATGCAAACTCCACACAGAAACGCCAACTGACCTAGCCAGGACCGCTGGTCACCACAGCGGAATGAACCGCCAACTTATCCAGCATATGTTTTATGCATCGGATGCCCTTCCAGCTGCATGCCATCACTGGGAAACATCCACACACACTCATTCACTACGGACAATTTTAACTTATCCAATTCACCTGTACCACATGTTTTTGGATTTGAAACTGGAGCACCCGGAGGAAACCCACGCGAATGCAGGGAGAACATGCAAACTCCACACTGAAACGCCAACTGACCCAGCCGGGACCGCTGCTCACCACAGCGGAATGAACCGCCAACTTATCCAGCACATTTTTACACAGCGGATGCCCTTCCAGCCGCAACCCATCTCTGGGAAACATCCACACACTCTCATTCACCCTCATACACTACACTACCTACCCAATTCACCTATAGCGCATGTGTTTGGACTTGTGGGGGAAACCGGAGCACCCGGAGCAAACCCACGCGAATGCAGGGAGAACATGCAAACTCCACACAGAAATGCCAACTGATGCAGCCGGGACTCGAACCAGCAACCTTTTTGCTGTAAGGCGATTGTGCTACCCACTGTGCCACCGTGCTGCCCACATCATAAATCCATCAACATGCAAATGTGCTGCTAATTTATTACAATGTGAAACGCAAAAATCAAGTTTCCTTTCATGCACCAAATCTGCTACTAATACAGGAAATGCTTCAGATTATGAGTGTAAAAACCACATGTAAACGTCTTTTCCGTTTAACAGCTGAAATCTTCAATCCGAATCTGTTTCGACAGCACCGAGACGTTTAATTAAAGGTTAATTAACACCAGCTCAGAGGTGAGGAATGCACACTTGTAGGCTTCATGAACACAGAAAAGAAGAAGTGTGATCTCAGCAGGACGACCGGCTCAAACTAACACACCCATAATGACATTTAGAACTCTGAGAGACTCCATTACGGCTCAACACAGAGATCTGAATATGCGCAGTTACTGTTAAACACTTTTTCCTGCCTTTCTTCTAAAAGTCTTGTGAAATTAAAATAAAGTTTTTTTAGATGTGTTGGTCTTATGAGCTAGTGTGCTCTAAAGTGCTGTAAAACAATGGATCAGTTCATTTTTACTTCAGTTCAGGGGCGCCGCTGACCACCACAGGCCCTCGGACAAGCGGATTGTCACGGATGAAAATAAGGAAGATTATTGTTATTTTGAAGAAAGGGGGGGGGGGGATGGGGGGGGGGTTGCAGTTTGAAATTCAAGAGCGGGCTGGGGGGTTGGGGGGGAGGGGGGAGGGTTGTCGCGGATGAAATTGAAGAGCTAAGGGAGGGGTGGTCGCCGATGAAAATGAAGAGCGGGGGGGGGGGGGGTATCAGACGAGGAAGAGATCGCTGATGAAATTTAAGAGCGGGGGGGGGGGGGGGGGTGTCAGGATGAAAGTGAAAGGGGGGGATGTCACGGGCTCTTGATAATGTCTCTGGGGGCCCCCTGAATGTATGGGGCCTTACAATCATCCTAACTTGGCCCAAACCCCCAAGGGCACCGCTGCTTCAGTTATTCATCAAGGTGACACTGTGGCTCAGTGGTTAGCACTGTGGCCTCACAGCAAGAAGGTCGCTGGTTTGAGTCCCGGCTGGGTCAGTTGGTGTTTCTGTGTGGAGTTTGCATGTTCTCCCCGTGTTGGCGTGGGTTTCCTTCGAGTGCTCCGGTTTCCCCCACAGTCCAAACACATGCGCTATAGGGGAATTGATCAACTAAATTGGCTGTAGTGTATGAGTGTGAATGAGTGTGTATGGGTGTTTTCCCAATGATGGGTTGCAGCTGAAAGGGCAGCCGCTGTATAAAACATATGCTGGAATAGTTGGCGGTTCATTCTGCTGTGGCGACCCCTGATTAATAAAAGGGACTAAGCTGAAGGAAAATGAATGAGCGAATGTTTAGAGGTCATTCTACATGTGAAATAAATAGTCCAGTAGATGACTGTCTAAATCTAATGACGTGTTGGTGTGTTTACAGGGTCAGATTACAGAACGAAAGAGCATCAACCTGAGAGAAAACAGAGATGAGCTCACTGATATCTGTGCGTGTGTGTGCGTGTGTGTGTGTGTGTGTGTGTGTGTGTAATGAGGTTGTATGAGGGTCAGTAGCTGCAGAGATGAACCACACAGATTTCTGTTCTCATCATTACAGAACTACAACAAAGCTGACGGCAACGATTGACCACACCATGCACAAACGGTGTGTGTGTGTGTGTGTGTGTGTGTGTTGACAGGTCAGAAGAGGGTTGTGCAGGAGATAATTTAAAATGAATCCAGAGGTTCCCCCGTTAATAAACGACAATTTGAATCAGTGTTAATTAAAGGAGCACAAAGCAATAGGAAATATCTCATTATTGGCCCTGACACACACACACACTTAAACACACACACACACACACACACACACACACACACACACTTACACATTTACGCACACATTTACGCACACACACACACTTACACATTTACACACACTTAAACAAACACACACACTTACACATTTACACACACACTTAAACACACACACTTACACATTTACACACACTTAAACACACACACTTACACATTTACACACACTTAAACACACACACACATTTACACACACTTAAACACACACACACATTTACACACACTTAAACACACACACTTACACATTTACACACACTTAAACACACACACACATTTACACACACTTAAACACACACACTTACACATTTACACATACTTAAACACACACACACATTTACACACACTTAAACACACACACTTACACATTTACACACACTTAAACACACACACACATTTACACACACTTAAACACACACACTTACACATTTACACATACTTAAACACACACACACATTTACACACACTTAAACACACACACTTACACATTTACACATACTTAAACACACACACTTACTCATTTACGCACACACTTACACACACTTTTTTGTCTCACACACACTTAAACACACAAACACACACTTACACATTTATGCACACACTTAAACACACACACACACACACACACTTACACATTTACACACACTTAAATGCACACACACACACACACTTTTACACATTTACACACACACACACACACACACACATACACACACTTTTTGTCTCACACACACACACATACTTAAACACACACATACACACACACAAACACAAACACACAAACAGACACACACTTACACATTTACGCACACACCTAAACACACACACACACACACACACACACACACTTAAACAAACACACATACACTTACACATTTACGCACACACTTAAACACACACACACACACACACTTACACATTTACGCACACACTTAAACGCACACACACACACATTTTTTCTCTCACACACACTTAAACACACACTAACTTACACACAGACACACATATACTCACTTACAAACACACACACACACACACACACACACACACACACACACACACACACACACACACACACACACACACACACACACACACACACACACACACACACTTACACATTTACACACACACACTTTTTCTCCCACACACATGCTTCAACACACACTAAATTACACACAGACACACATACACTCACTTACAAACACACACACACACACACACACACACACACACCACACACACACACACACACACACACACACACACACACACACACACACACTTACAACCAGACACACACACACACACACACACACACACACACACACACACACACACACACAAACATACTCACACACAAACACATACATAACACACACTCGCACAGACATACTGTACACTTACAGACATACAGACATACAGACACACACACACACACACACACACACACACACACACACACACACACACACACACACACACACACACACACACACACACACACACACACACACACACACACACACACACACACTTTGGATGCTGCTATGTGGTTGCTAGAGTGTTGTGGATGGTTGCTAGGCTGTTGCTTTGTGGCTGTCAGAGTGTTGTTTGGCAGGTAATAGGTCGTTACTATGTGGCTGCCACATTGTTTCTGGGTGGTTGCTAGGCTGTTCTAGGTGGTTGCTAGGCTGCTGTTGTAAGTGTAGTGAGTGATAGCCAGAGGAACTATCTACAGTGGTCTTACTGTAAACAGCAGAAAGAGTTCAACATTAAAGCACTGATATTCTGATACCTGCCAAATGTGGAAGCTGGTTCCAGATGGCTAGTTTGAGTCTGTTTGAAGCATCTTTCAGAAAACACTTGAGTTGTTTTTGACAGCAGCCATGAGCACAAAAACTGATGAACAGCCTACAGTATATAATGCACTAATCCAAACACGTCTTTACAAGTACACATTAAAGGGCCCCTAGGTTACCTCTTTTCCAGATTTAATATAAGTCTTTTGTGTCTCCAGAATGTGTCTGTAAAGTTTCAGCTCAAAACACACATCAGATTATTGATTAGAGCTTTCACTAGTTTCTATTTTATAGCTCTCAACAGCTTTCTGCTGTTTTTGTGTACTGCGCCTTTAAGGCTAGTCCTCCCCGCCCACCATTCCCACGTGCCTGTCAGCGTGCCTCAGTCTCCGCCCTCGGCTGCCTCAGACAACTGACAGACATAAAGGAAGATCTCACGAAACGTTTGTGAGAAATACTACAGTAAGAGCTTTACCAATGAGTATTTGATGCATTTGTTGTGGAGCTGCAACGACGAGTCACACACAATGTCGTTACAAAGTTCACGCACACACACAGACACACACACACACATACAGCGTGGACACGCACACACATACAGCATGCGCATTTAGCTTTGCACTCTTTTTGCACGCAAATGTGACAGGATACAGGTTAATCTCCACTGCTGTATGGATATCTGTTACGTTAATGTACAAAGTAAACCTGATTTAACGTCCACAAACTGGGATTGAAGCGTCTTGTATAAATGTTCTGACATGCGGCTGTGTTGATGAAGTAAAGCTGAAGTAAATCGCTGTAATTCATTAACATGCACTGTTTTAAAACATGTTAAACTTCTAAAACTCACTCTTGATCACATTTGATGATGATTGATGATCCTAGCGAACTGAACAGACCTTTTATTCCCGGTTGCTTTGCGCACGTTAGAGATGCGCGGATCAGCTCAAATGTCACCCGAATCCGCTCCTTCATTCTAATCATCCACCCGCCACCCGCCCGCACATATTATTTTGTCTGATATATATATCCGCACCCGACCCGCACCCGATCGCCACTTTAATCATTCTAATTCTTTGTTTTAAGCATGATGATAGGTGTAACTTTCTCCGCAATGTCCGGCGGCAGAGTAACAGCTTGTTAATTCATGCTCGAGCGAATGATGAGACAGACAAAAGTACTCGATGCATGCCCTTCTTTTAGTTATGTCAGTGTTTTCAGGTTCACAGTGCAAAACAGCTCCCGGGTGGAATTACTGAAGTAAACATAAAACAAAACCGGATAAAACTTTCTCCCTCTAATTCACCGCACGCACAGCACACAGCGAGAGCTCAGATCACACAGCATGCGTGTCGAACTACACTACCCACAATGCCCCTCGCTATGGACTACAACTCCCGTAAAGCGGCCACACTATTTCCCCTCTCCTGCAGCTTAGGTCACAGTGGGTCGTTTGTTATTAACAGCAGATTCAGCTTTTACATATACAGGAAAAAGAGAACAAAAACGGCGTCCCTTCAGCCTAAACAGCAGCTATGTTGTGTGTACTTGGCGCTTTTCTTAACACTGTGCAAAAACAGAATAGCATCTACTGTGCCTGGATTCGGGCGATTCCGCCTCGCCTCCAAAACCCGGCTGGCTGCACTAAATGAGCGTTCGCCGAACCGCTTGTTGCAGGAATGCACACGCTTCTCCTTGCAAGGCGCTGCAGTCGTGTAAACAAGCGATCTTGTTTCTCCCAGAATGATAGCAGATTTCCCTCTGATGACTCCTCTAACTGAAGTTAGCACAGCACTCTTGCACTTCATCCATTATTTTGGGCGTCTCATCTTCACATTTTGCGAAGTCCACTCTCTGCTTTTTTTGCTGGTCAACTGCTATGACCCGCTACATCCACCCGCAATTAATCATAATGTATTTTTTTATTACCCGACCCGCCCGACCCGCGGATTATCCGCAGCGCCCGCGGATTTAACCGCCATCCGCGCATCACTAGCGCACGTCCTGTCTTGTGGCTATGATTACAAACGTTACTACGGAGACATGTTAATACGCAGCTGTCAATCAATATTGGTGGGCGGGGAGACCGCACTCCTACGTCAAGTTGCGGTCGATCTCAAAACCGATCCAATTGGTCCACCGTTTTTATGTTGTTAAATTGAAAAAAAAGGACTGAGTGTGTTTATATCAGCCCAATATGACGCTCTATACACTACACCTACACATATGTCTGTCCAAACAGCTTGAAAAGGAGATTTTTCACCCTTTAACCCTTATAGAAAACTGATACCTGGAAATATATGCAAATTACATTAATGGCATTTTGGATTTCACATATATGAAATTTGTCAAATAGGCAACTTTTATTTTAAAATATTACAAAAAATATGTAAATACTGTATATATAAACAAAATTAAACTGTTTTATATAGTTTTGTTTCTATCACATAAACATTCATTCATTCATTTTCCTTCAGCTTAGTCTCTTTATTCATCAGGGGTCACCACAGCGGAATGAACCGCCAACTTATCCAACATATATTTTACACAGTGTATGGCCTTCCAGCTGCAACCCAGTACTGGGAAACACCCGTACACTATGGCCAATTTAGTGTATTCAGTTCACCTATAGTGCATGTGTTTGGACTGTGGGGGAAACCGGAGCACCCGGAGGAAACCCACACCAACATGGAGCAAAACACATTGAAAAAAAAAAAAATATATATATATATATACATCGGCCACTTTATTAGGTACACCTTACTAGTACCGGGTTGGACCCTGTTTGCCTTCAGAACTGCCTTAATCCTTGTTGGCGTAGATTCAACATGCTACTGGAAATACTCCTCAGAGATTTTGCTCCATATTGTCATGATAGCGTCACACAGTTGCTGCAGATTTGTCGGCTGCACATCCATGATGCCAATCTCCATTCCACCACATCCCAAAGATGCTCTATTGGATTGAGCTCTGGTGACTGTGGAGGCCATTTGAGTACAGTGAACTCATTGTCATGTTCAGGAAACCAGTCTGAGATGATTGGCGCTTTATGACATGGTGCGTTATCCTGCTGGAAGTAGCCATCAGAAGATGGAGACACTGTGGTCATAAAGGGATGGACATGGTCAGCAACAATACTCAGGTAGGCTGTGGCGTTGACACCATGCTCAATTGGTACTAATGGACCCAAAGTGTGCCAAGAAAATCTCCCCCACACCATTACACCACCACCACCAGCCTGAACCGCTGATACAAGGCAGGATGATCCATGCTTTCATGTTGTTGAGGCCAAAATCTGACCCGACCATCCGAATGTGGCAGCAGAAATGGAGACTCATCAGACCAGGCAACGTTTCTCCAATCTTCTATTGTCCAGTTTTGGTGAGCCTGTGTGAATTGTAGCCTCAGTTTCCTGTTCTTAATGCATTAAGTTGCTGCCATGTGATTGGCTGATTAGACATTTGCATTAATGAGCAGTTGGACAGGTGTACCTAAAAAAGTGGCCGGTGTGTGTGTGTGTGTGTATACGTATATATATATACAGTATATTTATATTATGGCCATATAAGAGCATAATGTATATCTACATATTTGTACATTTAAAGGTTGAAATATGTGTAAACCAACATTTTTGCAATATTTTGAAATATGTGTTGTATATATGACATATTTTATATATATGAAATCCAAATATGATCTTGTGTGTCATATATGTAATTTTCATATACTGTATTTCTATCAGTTTTCCATAATGCCGTCAGGAGCATGATGTATCAGCTCTTGGATAAAGTAAAAGTCCCCACTGCACTGTTATTTGGCAAATGAATCCAGAAACTCTTTAAAAGTGTCGAATCTGCTTCCAAATGGCGAGTTTGAATCCAACTTTCAAAAACACTTCAGCTGTTTTGCAGGAGGTTGATAATAACCAGCACAAACACAGCGAGTTGCATTATGGGTAATGTGATAAAACAACCCGACATAAAAGCGGCAGTGAAAAACAGCGAGTCTCGATTCTCATGCGACGTGTGTTTTTCAAACTCCATTACGAGAAACTATTTTCTTTTCTTAAGACAAAGGAGCAAGAAAGCCGAACGCACACGTGAACAAACACACTGCAATACACACTCTCAGACTGCTGGTGCTCTTACGTGATTGATTGCCTACACATACACACTCATGCTCACACACACACACACACACGGTTGAGTAATGAAATCTGCTTGGGCTGGAAGCTTCATCTCATTGATGTGATAGAAAAATGTGAATTTATGTTTTCAGAAGGAAAGAGGAAAGACCAGGGCTTTGTTTGGAGAGGAAACTGACACACTCTTGATTCACGGCGTACACTGCAAGGTGCTAACTAGGGATGTGAAATTCATTCATTCATTCATTTTCTTTTCAGCTTAGTCCCTTTATTAATCTGGGGTCGCCACAGCGGAATGAACCGCCAACTTATCCAGCATTCGTTTTACGCAGCGGATGCCCTTCCAGCTGCAACCCATCTCTGGGAAACATCCACACACTCATTCACACTCATACACTACGGACAATTTAGCTTACCCAATTCACCTGTACCGCATGTCTTTGGACTGTTGGGGAAACCGGAGCACCCGGAGGAAACCCACACGAACGCAGGGAGAACATGCAAACTCCACACAGAAACAAAATAAATAAAAAGAGCGGAGCTGTGGTGAAATAATGAACAAAAAGTGTGAGGCTATGGTCAAATAAATTAATAAATGAAAAAAGTGCGACTGCTGAGAGTGCAAGCAGCTAGGGACACCAGCCCTCGCGGCTAAAAACGGACCGGCCCACCGGGAATTCTCCCGGTCCTCCCGATTAGCCAATCCGGGCCTGCTCCGGGCGCAGAGGGAATTTATACATCCTTAAAATAGCAAAGGTGGATTCAGACACGCCTTTAATGCTTTTGCACCGTGAGCTTTAGACTTTGCGCCTAGATCGTTGAAATGACCCATAGAGAGTTTAAGATCTCTGGAATTGTGTTATTGCATCTTATTTCTGTGTCATTCATACTGGACACGGGTGTGTGGGAGTGTTTGTGTATGGTATTTCCTGCCTATTCACTGGTATGTGCCTGTAGTACTGAAGTCAAGTGTGTTATTGTGTGTGTTGAATGTGTGTATGAATGAATGTGTTTAGTTTTCTGTGTGATGCTGCTGTAACTCAAGGCTGTTTCTCTATGACAGGTAACCACACACACACACACACACACACACACACACACACACACACGCACACGCACACGCACACACACACACACACACAGACACACACACTTTTACAGGAAGTGGTGCTGAGATGTGAATGGTTTTCTCTCGTGTTCGCTCTTCCTCATTCATAAGTATGACTTTTACAGCTGGAATTAAATCCTGATTACAGTTTAATTTCATGGCCTTTTTGCTGGACTGATAATAAAATGTTGTCAAGTGTTCGCTGTCCTTCTAATAACCGCACACCACACACACACACACACACACACACACACACACACACACACACACACACACACACACACACACACACACACACACACACACACACAGCAGTAATTGATTAATTGAACACGAAGTGCCAACAGATCCAATTAGCTCACTTTATCATCTCGTTAGCACAACAGATCGTGACGGGATGCTAACAGGCTAATCTCTCCCTCTGTCCTTCTGTCTATCCATCTTTCTCAGTTGCTCTTTTCTGAAACACACCTTTCACATTCAGTTTTATTCTGGTAATGTTGATTTATATTAACAAGATGGTGTTTTCACTATAATATAATATAATATAATATAATATAATATAAAATAAAATAAAATAATATAATATAATATAATATAATATAAAATAATATAAACTAATATAAACTAATATAAACTAATATAATATAATATAATATAATATAATATAATATAATATAATATAATATAATATAAAATAAATAATATAATATAAAATAAAATAAAATATATAATATATAAAATAATATAATATCATATAATATAAAATAATATATGCATGTATAAATATTTATTAATTACATGTGATACACACACATACTGTACATAGAAACAAAATACAAAAGAATTTTGTTACATATACTGTATATTGAAATTTATATATAACTTGCATCATGGCTAACCGGCCACTTTATTAGGTACACCTGTCCAACTGCTTGTTAATGCAAATCTACTGGGATTTTCACGCACAACCATCTCTAGGGTTTACAGAGAATGATCCGACAAAGAGGAAATATCCAGTGAGCGGCAGTTCTGTGGGCGCAAATGCCTTGTTGATGCCAGAGGTCAGAGGAGAATGGCCAGACTGGTTCCAGCTGATAGAAAGGCAACAGTAACTCAAATAAGCACTCGTTACAACCGAGGTCTGCAGAAGAGCATCTCTGAACACACAACACGTCCAACCTTGAGGCGGATGGGCTACAGCAGCAGAAGACCACACCGGGTGCCACTCCTGTCAGCTAAGAACAGGAAACTGAGGCTACAATTCACACAGGCTCACCAAAACTGGACAATAGAAGATTGGAGAAACGTTGCCTGGTCTGATGAGTCTCCATTTCTGCTGCCACATTCAGATGCTCGGGTCATAATTTTGGCCTCAACAACATGAAAGCATGGATCCATCCTGCCTTGTATCAGCGGTTCAGGCTGGTGGTGGTGGTGTAATGGTGTGGGGGAGATTTTCTTGGAACACTTTGGGTCCATTAGTACCAATTGAGCATGGTGTCAACGCCACAGCCTACCTGAGTATTGCTGCTGACCATGTCCATCCCTTTATGACCACAGTGTCTCCATCTTCTGATGGCTACTTCCAGCAGGATAACGCACCATGTCATAAAGCGCCAATCATCTCAGACTGGTTTCTTGAACATGACAATGAGTTCACTGTACTCAAATGGCCTCCACAGTCACCAGAGCTCAATCCAATAGAGCACCTTTGGGATGTGGTGGAACGGGAGATTGGCATCATGGATGTGCAGCCGACAAATCTGCAGCAACTGTGTGATGCTATCATGACAATATGGAGCAAAATCTCTGAGGAATATTTCCAGTAGCTTGTTGAATCTACGCCATGAAGGATTAAGGCAGTTCTGAAGGCAAAAGGGGTCCAACCCGGTACTAGTAAGGTGTACCTAATAAAGTGGCCGGTGAGTGTATTTTAAATTAATATATATATAATACATATATAATAAATACACATGTACAATACATACAGAATTTCTGCCCAGCATTAAATGTAATATTTATTAATTGGCAGAGGCTGTTTCTTTGTAGTTGCAATGTGTTGTTGATGATTTCTAGGTTGTTGCTATGCATCTGCAAGAATGTTCTGTGTTGTTGCTACTAGGCTGTTGTTATGTGGCGGCAAAAGTGTTGTAGTTGGTTGCTAAGGTGTTGCTAGATTGTTTTGAGTAGTTGTGTTGTGGCTGTTGCTATGTGGCTGAAAAAGTGTTGTGTGTGGTTGCTAGGCTGTTTCTAAACGGCGTGAGTCCCTCCTTGTTTGTGCATCTGTGGGCTTTTCTCAGCTGTTTTCTGGTGAGAGTGTGAAATGAAAATGCGCCTGATCAATTAGTAAACAGTAGCCACACACCTTTCTCCAAATATAAATAAATAAGCAAACAAGGAAAGCCATTTGTGTCCCGTCTCACAGACTCGCTCTTGTCAATGGTTTTGCGCCTCCTCCTCCTCTTTCTTGCGTTTAGAGTGTCTGACCAGCGCGCCCATCGTAACACTTTAATTGTGCTGAATAAAAATTATGAGCTGGAACAGTAAGAGAGAGAGAGAGCGTGTGTGGTGAGTGAGTGTGTGTGTGTGTGTTCAGTAGGTTGCCTTTAATTGCCTGGTGTTCTAATTCCACTCCAAGAGACTTTTATAAAGAGAGAGAGAGAGAGAGAGAGAGAGAGAGAGAGAGAGAGAGAGAGAGAGAGAGAGAGAGAGAGAGAGAGAGAGAGAGAGACCTTCAAACGACCTTCTTAATCAATTGAAAGCCAATAGCGTGAAGTTGACTGCAGTTTTTCATTTCTGTGCCGCAGCCATTACAGCCCCCTCCATCTCCTCTCGCGCTGTAAAACTTGCTTGTTTCTCTTTTGTTTTCTTACTTTTCTAAGAATATTTACTTTCTTAAAGGGAGAGTTAATGGTTTAAAATGTAAGATGCACAATGGCAATGCAATATCTAAAATAGCAGTACATTTCTGTATTTAAATTTGCATATTTTATCACATGTGCAAAGTTTTGGTGCAAAGTTAAAATGAAAAAATTACATTTTCATTTTCGCAAATCACATTGCTGATTTATATATATATATATATATGTATATATATATACACGCCGTTTTGCATATTATTTTGCCATTTTACATATTCCATTGCTGTTTTGCATATTCCATTGCCATTGCTTTTTACATATTTCATTGCTGTTTTGCATATTACATTGTCATTTTGCATATTCCAATGGCTGTTTACATATTCCAAGGCCATTTACATATATTTTATTGCCAATTTTACATATTCCATTGCTATTTTACATATTCTGTTGCTGTTTACATATGCCATTGCTAATTTGCATATTCCTTTTCCATTTTAC
>CAIGQS010000206.1:42500-50612 GCA_903798195.1 Danio kyathit
GTGTTGTGTGTGGTTGCTAAGGTATTGCTATGTGGCTTTTAGAGTGCTTGAGTGTTGTGGGTGGTTGCTAAGCTGTTGCTACGTGGCTGTTAGAGTGCTTAAGTGTTGTGGGTGGTTGCTAAGCTGTTGCTATGTGGCTGTTAGAGTGTTGTGGGTGGTTGCTAAGCTGTTGCTATGTGGCTGTTAGAGTGTTGTGGGTGATTGCTAAGCTGTTGCTATGTGGCTGTTAGAGTGCTTGAGTGGTGTGGGTTGTTGCTAAGCTGTTGCTATGTGGCTTTTATACTGTTGTGGGTGGTTGCTAAGCTGTTGCTATGTGGCTGTTAGAGTGCTTGAGTGTTGTGGGTGGTTGCTAAGCTGTTGCTATGTGGCTATTAAAGTAATTGAGTGCTGTGTGTGGTTGCTAAGCTGTTGCTATGTGGCTGTTAGAGTGTTGTGGGTGGTTGCTAAGCTGTTGCTATGTGGCTGTTAGAGTGTTGTGGGTGGTTGCTAAGCTGTTGCTATGGGGTTGTTAGATTATTGTGGGTGGTTGCTAAGCTGTTGCTATGTGGCTTTTAAAGTACTTGAGTGTTGTGTGTGGTTGCTAAGCTGTTGCTATGTGGCTGTAAGAGTGCTTGAGTGTTGTGGGTGGTTGCTAAGCTTTTGCTACGTTGCTGTTAAGAGTGCCTAAGGGTTGTGGGTGGTTGCTAAGCTGTTGCTATGTGGCTGTTAGAGTGCTTGAGTGTTGTTGATAAGCTGTTGATACATGGTTTTAGTGTGTTGTGGCTGGTTGCTAAGCTGTTGCTAAGTGGCTGTTAGAGTGCTTGAGTGTTGTGGGTGGTTGCTAAGCTGTTGCTTTGTGGCTGTTAGAGTGCTTGAGTGTTGTTGCTAAGCTGTTGCTACGTGGTTTTTAGTGTGTTGTGGGTGGTTGCTAAGCTGTTGCTTTGTGGCTGTTAGAGTGCTTGAGTGTTGTTGCTAAGCTGTTGCTACATGGTTTTTAGTGTGTTGTGGGCGGTTGCTATGTTGTTGAAATGTGGCAGGTACAGTTATTTAACTCTATATCTGCTTTATAATAAGACATATGGCTGACTCACATTATAAAGTAAGCTAATGTGTTTGTTTTTAACTGTTGTGGAAAATAAGTTTATTAAAGCCTCTGTTTCTGTGTGTTTTGGGTTGCTGATGTGAGAAGAGGGGGATTTTCCATTAGGCCACGCTGAATAAGAGCACAATATTGGCTTTGTCTTTTATGTTGTGACTGATAAATTCTCTCTCTGCCAGGTGACTTTGCTTTAAAATATGTTTAGTTTGTGATTAATTATTTCTGTACTCCTGAGACACAGACTCCAGTGACATTCTAGTGTTTGTGAAAAGGGCATACAGTAAAGTCAGAAAAACAGCAGCCCCTGTGAAAACCCTTCTGTTTTGCATTTGTTTACTTTGACGAAGCTTTTCATCACAAATTATATTATATCAGCACACCCGTTTAAGAGAAACTGAACATGTGATCATCAAGTGGAGAGATTGTTTATTTTGCATCTAAATTAAGTCTCATAATTAACGTCTCGGCAATGCAGTGGCGCAGTAGGTAGCGCTGTCGCCTTACAGAAAGAAGGTCGCTGGTTCGAGCCTCGGCTGGGTCAGTTGGCCTTTCTGTGTGGAGTTTGCATGTTCTCCCCGTGTTGGGTTTCCTCCGGGTGCTTCGGTTTCTCTCACAAGTCCAAAGACATGCGGCACAGGTGAATTGGGTAGGCTAAATTTTCAGTAGTGTATGAAGGCTGATTTATACTTCTGCGTCAAGCGCACGCGTATGCTACGGCGCAGCCTACGCGTGGACGCATAGCCCCTCGCCGTGGCCGTCGGCGGCGTTGACGCGCACCTCTCAAAAAATGTAACGCGTACGTGTAGCGCAAGCCTTGTGATTGGTCGGCTTGGTAGCGCTGCGAGTGTGGGGGGAGGTGAGAGCCGCGCGCCAGATAGAGCGAGTGTTTACAAGTGTGGAGTCCCGTGAAGGAGCTCCGGATGGAGACTGTTGTTTTGTGTTTACCTTATGGCCATACACTATAAATGCGCTATATAAATACACATTACATTACATTATGACTAAAGTTGTTGCACGTCCGCCGGTTCCCGCCTCAAAATGAGCGAGTTTGAGCCATTTGTACATTAAGGAAGTGTTCAGGAAAAACAAAAGAACAGCGAAGAAACTCGACACAGAGGAACATAAACACATACTGCCAGCTAGTGTTTCAGAAGTGTATTGCAGAGAAACAGAAACAGCGCGCAGAAGTGTAAATGCACGGCTACGCGTGAGGCTTGCGCCATGGGTCACGCCGATCACTTGACGCAGAAGTATAAACCAGGCTTGAGTGTACATGAGTGTGTGTGAGTGTTTTCCAGTGATGGGTTGCGGCTGGAAGGGCATCCTCTGCGTAAAACATGTGCTGGATAAGTTGGCGGTTCATACCGCTGTGGCGACCCCAGATTAATAAAGGGACTAAGCCAAAAAGAAAATGAATTAATATATGAATGAATGAATTAACGTCTCTCCTTTTCTAACACTTGATCAGCCATTTCGATTTCTCTTTGGCTTAGTTCCTTTATTAATCTGGGGTCTCCACAGCGGAATGAACCGCCATCTATTCCAGCATATGTTTTACACAGAGGATGCCCTTCCAGCTGCAACCCAGTACTGGGAAACGCTCACTCACACTCATACACTACGACCAATTATGTTCAACAGTTCCCCTATAGCGCATGTGTTTGGACTGTGGGGGAAACCGGAGCACCCGGAGGAAACCCACGCCAACATGGGGAGAACATGCAAACTCCACACAGAAATGCCAACTGACCCAGCCGAGACTCGAAGCAGCAATCGTTTTGCTGTGAGGCCACAGTGCTAACCACTGTGTCACCCATCAGCCACAGTTTAAATCTTAAAAATCTATTTTATTTCACAGCATTTTTGGTTCAAATTAGATTTCAGACTTCCCCCTCAGACGTTCAGCCCTCACTGTATATTTTATTCACATTACAAATTAAATATTCAAAAGCAGCCCATTCCTGCTGCATTATTATCAGCCGTCATCTGACACACGTATATATGTGTGTATTAATATACATGTATAATCACTGTAATTTGTTTTGTCCATTGCATTACAGTGAAATGCAGGAATGAGTGGTGGAATCAGAGCTCACGGTCAGCATTGCCCATTTATAATACCGAATCACGGCGGTGCTGATGCATGGAGATATCATATCTATCGTCCAGAGACTCGTCAAGTGTTAAAGTGCAGCACCAACATTGAAGCACATTCACTTACTGGAATTTACCAGTCTGAGTTCACTTTTTACACTGTTCATGCAGTAATTTAACATGAAATATTAACGTTAATTTATAATAACTATGAATATAATCTATTAATAAAATGTAGAATAGTTAGCTGTTATTTTTGTAGCTAACAGTTTTTCACATGTTTGCATGTTATAAACATATTACTTACATTTTTTCTCTGAGTTGTGTTTTCGCAATGCAGAATTTAAGTTATTTATAGTTATTTTTACATTATATATATATATATATATATATATAGATAGATAGATAGATAGATAGATAGATAGATAGATAGATAGATAGATAGATAGATATGTGTGTGTGTGTGTGTGTGTGTGTGTGTGTGTGTGTATATGTATATACACACTCACCAGCCACTTTATTAGGTACACCTCTAATCAGCCAATCACATGGCAGCAGCTCAATGCATTTAGGCATGTAGACATGGTCAAGACGATCTGCTGCAGTTCAGACCGAGCATCAGAATGGGGAAGAAAGGGGATTTAAGTGACTTTGAACGTGGCATGGTTGCTGGTGCCAGACGGGCTGGTCTGAGTATTTCAGAAACTGCTGATCTACTGGGATTTTCACGCACAACCATCTCTAGGGGTTTACAGAGAATGGTCCGACAAAGAGGAAATATCCAGTGAGCGGCAGTTCTGTGGGCGCAAATGCCTTGTTGATGCCAGAGGTCAGAGGAGAATGGCCAGACTGGTTCCAGCTGATAGAAAGGCAACAGTAACTCAAATAAGCACTCGTTACAACCGAGGTCTGCAGAAGAGCATCTCTGAACACACAACACGTCCAACCTTGAGGCGGATGGGCTACAGCAGCAGAAGACCACACCGGGTGCCACTGCTGTCAGCTAAGAACAGGAAACTGAGGCTACAATTCACACAGGCTCACCAAAACTGGACAATAGAAGATTGGAGAAACGTTGCCTGGTCTGATGAGTCTCCATTTCTGCTGCCACATTCGGATGGTCGGGTCAGAATTTGGCCTCAACAACATGAAAGCATGGATCCATCCTGCCTTGTATCAGCGGTTCAGGCTGGTGGTGTGGTTGTAATGGTGTGGGGGAGATTTTCTTGGCACACTTTGGGTCCATTAGTACCAATTGAGCATGGTGTCAATGCCACAGCCTACCTGAGTATTGTTGCTGACCATGTCCATCCCTTTATGACCACAGTGTCTCCATCTTCTGATGGGCTACTTCCAGCAGGATAACGCACCATGTCATAAAGCGCCAATCATCTCAGACTGGTTTCTTGAACATGACGATGAGTTCACTGTACTCAAATGGCCTCCACAGTCACCAGAGCTCAATCCAATAGAGCACCTTTAGTGATGCTATCATGTCAATATGGAGCAAAATCTCTGAGGAATATTTCGAGTACCTTGTTGAATCTATGTAACGAAGGATTAAGGCAGTTCTGAAGGCAAAAGGGGGTCCAACCCGGTACCAGTAAGGTGTACCTAATAAAGTGTGTTTGTTTAAATATGTAACTTATTTTATTATTTAGATTTTTTTAATTATTAATTTTGCATTTCAGAATTCAGATTTTTCCTAATATAATTCTTTCTTGCATGGAATAAAACATTAAATTAATTTATTATTATTATTATTATTATTATTATTATTATTATTATTAGTAGTAGTAGTAGTAGTATTATTTTAATAATTGACACATTAAGCTCTGACTTATCTTCAATGGAATTGCAAGTAAAAATAAGAAGTATTATTTAATTACTGTTTTATTTATTTACTTTTTTAATTCCATGGTGGTGTAAATAAGTGTCCATAGTGTCCTGAGAGGCAGCATAATAAGGCTCCTTACATTCTGGACAGCTTTCAACTTGGGAGCACGCTTAAGATGCCAAGGAGAGAGAGAGAGAGAACACACACACACACACACACACGCGCACACACAGAGGCACTCAGGGGTGATGGATCGAGTGGCCGTTTGCGTTTTTCTCCCGAGATCCATATGGAATGATATCATACTCTCATCTCTAAAGTATAGAGGGGGAGGGGCCAGGGGAATGACATCAGAATATTAATGAGGCGTGACAAAGCTGAAGTCACTCTCTCTCTGGCAGTGAGCCACGCCTCTTTAATGAAGCCACGCCCTCCTGAGCAGCAGAGGCAGACAGCTGTCACATTCACTCTCACTGCTGCTGCTGATTACACACACACACACACACACACACACACACACACACACACACACACACACACACACACACACACACACACACACACACAGACTCACTCACTCTTATGCAGAGACACACATACATACAAGCACAAACACAGACAGACATACACACACACGCACACACGCACACACACACAAACACATATTCACAAGCACTGTTTTTAAAAGCTCAGAAAAGCAACCAATGGCCGGCAAATCAAGCCAATGTCATACACACCCTGGAGTAACAAACACACATGGAACACACACACATAGAGTCAATATGCACACACATACATATATAGACACACACACACACACACACACATATATAGACATATGCGCAGACACACACACATATATAGACATATGCGCACACACACATACATAAATAGCAACATGCGCACACATATGCACACACACATATATAGCCACACAAACATATATAGACACACACATGCCACACCCACATGAGCGCGCACAACATATATAGTCACACACACACATGAGCGCGCACACATATATAGCTGCACAAATATATATAGTACACAAACTCACACACACATATGCACAACACACAGAAACACAAACATATATAGACACACACATGCACACCCACATATATAGCCGCACACACACATGAGCGCGCACACATATATAGTCGCACACACACATGAGCGCGCACACATATATAGCTGCACACATATATATAGACACAAACTCACACACACACATATGCACAAACACATATATAGACACACAAACATATATAGACACACACATGCACACCCACATATATAGCTGCACACACACACACATGAGCGCGCACACATATATAGCCACAAACACATATATAGACACACAAACTCACACACACATATGCGCACACACACATATAGACACTCAAACATATATTGACACACACACACACACACGCACACACATGCACACACACACACACACACACACACACACACACACACACACACACACACACATATATAACCACACACAAATATAGGCACACAAACTCACACATATGCGCACACACACATATATATATACAGACTCACAAGCATACTTAGACACAACACTTGCACACACACCCATGCACGTGCACGCACATATATATATCCACACACATGCACACACACACACATGCACGCACACACACATATTTAGACACACACTTGCACACACACACACATGCGCACACATACATAAATAGCTGCGAACACACACACATGCATGCACTCACACATATATAGCCGCACACACACACACACACACCACACACACACACACACACACACACACACACACACCACACACACACCACACACACACACACACACACACACACACACACATATATAGACACACACATGCACACACACACACACACACATATATGCGCACACACACACATATATAGACACGCATGCACACACACACAAACATATGCGCACACAAACATATATAGACACACACATGCACACACACATGTATGCGCACACACATATATAGACACACACACGCACACACACACACACACATATATATGCGCACACACACATATATAGACACACGCATGCACACACACACATATGTGCACACACACATATATAGACACACACATGCAAACACACACACATATGCGCACATACACACACACACATGTATGTGCACACACACATATATAGACACAAACATATTTAGACACACACATGCTCACACACACACTTATGCACACACACATGCGCACACACACATATAGACACACAAACTCACACACACATATGCGCACACACAATATATAGACACACACATGCACACACCCACACACACACAAATATGCGCAGACACACATATATAGACACACAAACATATTTAGACACACACGTGCATACACACACACTTATGCACACACACATGCGTGCACACACACATATAGACACACACATATATAGAAACAAACATATTTAGACACCACGTGTGCACACACACACATATAACCACACACCACATATGCGCGCACACATATATAGTCGCACACACACAAACAATAAATATATAACCACACACACAAACACTGCTTGCACACACACACACATATATAGCACACACATCCACACACACACATATATATAAATTTATTTAAAACACACTCGAACACACACGTATGTGCGCACACATACATACTGTATATAGCCACACACAAAGATGCGGACACAACACATATATAGTCGCACACACATACACACACGTGCACTCACACACATATATAGCAACACACACATATGTGCACACACACAAGCACACACACAGATATGTGCGCACACATATATATATATATATATGCACTCACACACACACACACAACACACACACATTGCCTGTAGACATGTGTATTGTAAGAAATGGAGGTTTCGTTGGTCTGCATGAAGAGGAAGCTGCTTTACATATTTAAGGGATTGGACATGATCACAGCTGCTCCTGTTAGGGTGTTATTGTTTTCTCATGTGTGTGTGTGTGTGTGTGTGTGTTGTGTGTGTGTGTGTGTGTGTGTGTGTGTGTCTGTTTGTCTGTCTCCTCTCTCTCTAT
>CAIGQS010000206.1:51112-53612 GCA_903798195.1 Danio kyathit
AAAATAAAATAAAATAATTATAATATAATATAATATAATATAAAATAATTAAATAATATAAACTAATATAAACTAATAATATAATATAATATAATATAATATATATAATATAATATAATATAAAATAAATAAATATAAAAATAAAATAAAATATATAATATATAAAATATAATATCATAATATAAAATAATATATGCATGTATATATTTATTAATTACATGTGATCACACACATACGTACATAGAAACAAAATACAAAGAATTTGTTACATATACTGTATATTGAAATTTATATATAACTTGCATCATGGCTAACCGGCCACTTTATTAGGTACACCTGCCAACTGCTTGTTAATGCAAATATTGGGATTTTCACGCACACCATCTCTAGGGTTTACAGAGAATGACCGACAAAGAGGAAATATCCAGTGAGCGGGCAGTTCTGTGGGCGCAAATGCCTTGTTGATGCCAGAGGTCAGAGGAGAATGGCCAGACTGGTTCCAGCTGATAGAAAGGCAACAGTAACTCAAATAAGCACTCGTTACAACCGAGGTCTGCAGAAGAGCATCTCTGAACACACAACACGTCCAACCTTGAGGGATGGGCTACAGCAGCAGAAGACCACACCGGGTGCCACTCCTGTCAGCTAAGAACAGGAAACTGAGGCTACAATTCACACAGGCTCACCAAAACTGGACAATAGAAGATTGGAGAAACGTTGCCTGGTCTGATGAGTCTCCATTCTGCTGCCACATTCAGATGTCGGGTCATAATTTTGGCTCAACAACATGAAGCATGGATCCATCCTGCCTTGTATCACGGTTCAGGCTGGTGGTGGTGGTGTAATGGTGTGGGGGAGATTTTCTTGGAACACTTTGGGTCCATTAGTACCAATTGAGCATGGTGTCAACGCCACAGCCTACCTGAGTATTGCTGCTGACCATGTCCATCCTTTATGACCACAGTGTCTCCATCTTCTGATGGCTACTTCCAGCAGGATAACGCACCATGTCATAAAGCGCCAATCATCTCAGACTGGTTTTGAACATGACAATGAGTTCACTGTACTCAAATGGCCTCCACAGTCACCAGAGCTCAATCCAATAGAGCACCTTTGGGATGTGGTGGAACGGGAGATTGGCATCATGGATGTGCAGCCGACAAATCTGCAGCAACTGTGTGATGCTATCATGACAATATGGAGCAAATCTCTGAGGAATATTTCCAGTAGCTTGTTGAATCTCGCCATGAAGGATTAAGGCAGTTCTGAAGGCAAAAGGGGTCCAACCCGGTACTAGTAAGGTGTACCTAATAAAGTGGCCGGTGTGTATTTTAAATTAATATATATATAATACATATATAATAAAACACATGTACAATACATACAGAATTTCTGCCCAGCATTAAATGTAATATTTATTAATTGGCAGAGGCTGTTTCTTTGTAGTTGCAATGTGTTGTGATGATTTCTAGGTTGTTGCTATGCATCTGCAAGAATGTTCTGTGTTGCTACTAGGCTGTTGTTATGTGGCGGCAAAAGTGTTGTAGTTGGTTGCTAAGGTGTTTGCTAGATTGTTTGAGTAGTTGTGTTGTGGCTGTTGCTGTGGCTGAAAAAGTGTTGTGTGTGGTTGCTAGGCTGTTCTAAACGGCGTGAGTCCCTCCTTGTTTGTGCATCTGTGGGCTTTTCTCAGCTGTTTTCTGGTGAGAGTGTGAAATGAAAATGCGCCTGATCAATTAGTAAACAGTAGCCACACACCTTTCTCCAATATAAAAATAAGCAAACAAGGAAGCCATTTGTGTCCCGTCTCACACCGCTCTTGTCAATGGTTTTGCGCCTCCTCCTCCTCTTTCTTGCGTTTAGAGTGTCTGACCAGCGCGCCCATCGTAACACTTTAATGTGCTGAATAAAAATTATGAGCTGGAACAGTAAGAGAGGAGAGAGCGTGTGTGGTGAGTGTGTGTGTGTGTTCAGTAGGTTGCCTTTAATTGCCTGGTGTTCTAATTCCACTCCAAGAGACTTTTATGAGAGAGAGAGAGAGAGAGAGAGAGAGAGAGAGAGAGAGAGAGAGAGAGAGAGAGAGAGAGAGAGAGAGAGAGAGAGAGAGAGACCTTCAAACGACCTTCTTAATCAATTGAAAGCCAATAGCGTGAAGTTGACTGCAGTTTTTCATTTCTGTGCCGCAGCCATTACAGCCCCCTCCATCTCCTCTCGCGCTGTAAAACTTGCTTGTTTCTCTTTTGTTTTCTTACTTTTCTAAGAATATTACTTTCTTAAAGGGAGAGTTAATGGTTTAAAATGTAAGATGCACAATGGCAATGCATATCTAAATAGCAGTACATTTCTGTATTTAAATTTGCATATTTTATCACATGTGCAAAGTTTTGGTGCAAAGTTAAAATGAAAAAATTACATTTTCATTTTCGCAAATCACATTGCTGATTTATATATATATATATATGTATATATATCCACGCCGTTTTGCATATTATTTTGCCATTTA
>CAIGQS010000206.1:58612-66112 GCA_903798195.1 Danio kyathit
TATGTGGTGTTTTAGACTATTGTGGGTGGTTGCTAAGCTGTTTGCTTTAGTGGCTGTTAGGACTGTTGTGGGTGGTTGCTAATTTGTTGCTATGTGGCTGTTAGACTGTTCGTGGGTGGTTTCTAAGCTGTTGCATGTGACTTTAAAGTACTTGAGTGTTGTGTGTGGTTGCTAAGTATTGCTATGTGGCTTTTAGAGTGCTTGAGTGTTGTGGGTGGTTGCTAAGCTGTTGCTACGTGGATGTTAGAGTGCTTAAGTGTTGTGGGGTTGCTAAGCTGTTGCTATGTGGCTGTTAGAGTGTTTGGGGGTTGCTAAGCTGTTGCTATGTGGCTGTTAGAGTGTTGTGGGTGATTGCTAAGCTGTTGCTATGTGGCTGTTAGAGTGCTTGAGTGGTGTGGGTTGTTGCTAAGCTGTTGCTATGTGGCTTTATACTGTTGGGGTGGTTGCTAAGCTGTTGCTATGTGGCTGTTAGAGTGCTTGAGTGTTGTGGGTGGTTGCTAAGCTGTTGCTATGTGGCTATTAAAGTAATTGAGTGCTGTGTGTGGTTGCTAAGCTGTTGCTATGTGGCTGTTAGAGTGTTGTGGGTGGTTGCTAAGCTGTTGCTATGTGGCTGTTAGAGTGTTGTGGGTGTTGCTAAGCTGTTGCTATGGGGTTGTTAGATTATTGTGGGTGGTTGCTAAGCTGTTGCTATGTGGCTTTTAAAGTACTTGAGTGTTGTGTGTGGTTGCTAAGCTGTTGCTATGTGGCTGTAAGAGTGCTTGAGTGTTGTGGGTGGTTGCTAAGCTTTTGCTACGTTGCTGTTAAGAGTGCCTAAGGGTTGTGGGTGGTTGCTAAGCTGTTGCTATGTGGCTGTTAGAGTGCTTGAGTGTTGTTGATAAGCTGTTGATACATGGTTTTAGTGTGTTGTGGCTGGTTGCTAAGCTGTTGCTAAGTGGCTGTTAGAGTGCTTGAGTGTTGTGGGTGGTTGCTAAGCTGTTGCTTTGTGGCTGTTAGAGTGCTTGGGTGTTGTTGCTAAGCTGTTGCTACGTGGTTTTTAGGGTGTGGGTGTTGCTAAGCTGTTGCTTTGTGGCTGTTAGAGTGCTTGAGTTGTTGCTAAGCTGTTGCTACATGGTTTTTAGTGTGTTGTGGGCGGTTGCTATGTTGTTGAAATGTGGCAGGTACAGTTATTTAACTCTATATCTGCTTTATAATAAGACATATGGCTGACTCACATTATAAAGTAAGCTAATGTGTTTGTTTTTAACTGTTGTGGAAAATAAGTTTATTAAAGCCTCTGTTTCTGTGTGTTTTGGGTTGCTGATGTGAGAAGAGGGGGATTTTCCATTAGGCCACGCTGAATAAGAGCACAATATTGGCTTTGTCTTTTATGTTGTGACTGATAAATTCTCTCTCTGCCAGGTGACTTTGCTTTAAAATATGTTTTAGTTTGTGATTAATTATTTCTGTACTCCTGAGACACAGACTCCAGTGACATTCTAGTGTTTGTGAAAAGGGCATACAGTAAAGTCAGAAAAACAGCAGCCCCTGTGAAAACCCTTCTGTTTTGCATTTGTTTACTTTGACGAAGCTTTTCATCACAAATTATATTATATCAACACACCCGTTTAAGAGAAACTGCAACATGTGATCATCAAGTGGAGAGGTTGTTTATTTTGCATCTAAATTAAGTCTCATAATTAACGTCTCAGCGACATGCGTGGCGCAGTAGGTAGCGCTGTCACCTACAGAAAGAAGGTTGCTGGTTCGAGCCTCGGCTGGGTCGGTTGGCCTTTCTGTGTGGAGTTTGCATGTTCTCCCCGTGTTGGGTTTCCTCCGGGTGCTTCGGTTTCTCTCACAAGTCCAAAGACATGCGGCACAGGTGAATTGGGTAGGCTAAATTTTCAGTAGTGTATGAAGGCCGATTTATACTTCTGCATCAAGCGCACGCGTATGCTACGGCGCAGCCTACGCGTGGACGCATAGCCCCTCGCCGTGGCCGTCAGGCGGCGTTGACGCGCACCTCTCAAAAATGTAACGCGTACGTGTAGCGCAAGCCTTGTGATTGGTCGGCTTGGTAGCGCTGACGAGTGTGGGGGGAGGTGAGAGCCGCGCGCCAGATAGAGCGAGTGTTTACAAGTGTGGAGTCCCGTGAAGGAGCTCCGGATGGAGACTGTTGTTTTGTGTTTACCTTATGGCCATACACTATAAATGCGCTATATAAATACACATTACATTACATTATGACTAAAGTTGTTGCACGTCCGCCGGTTCCCGCCTCAAAATGAGCGAGTTTGAGCCACTTGTACATTAAGGAAGTGTTCAGGAAAAACAAAAGAACAGCGAAGAAACTCGACACAGAGGAACATAAACACCTACTGCCAGCTAGTGTTTCAGAAGTGTATTGCAGAGAAACAAAAAACAGCGCGCAGAAGTGTAAATGCACGGCTACGCGTGAGGCTTGCGCCATGGGTCACGCCAATCACTTACTGCAGAAGTATAAACCAGGCTTGAGTGTACATGAGTGTGTGTGAGTGTTTTCCAGTGATGGGTTGCGGCTGGAAGGGCATCCTCTGCGTAAAACATGTGCTGGATAAGTTGGCGGTTCATACCGCTGTGGCGACCCCAGATTAATAAAGGGACTAAGCCAAAAAGAAAATGAATTAATATATGAATGAATGAATTAACGTCTCTCCTTTTCTAACACTTGATCAGCCATTTCGATTTCTCTTTGGCTTAGTTCCTTTATTAATCTGGGGTCTCCACAGCGGATTTAACCGCCATCTATTCCAGCATATGTTTTACACAGCGGATGCCCTTCCAGCTGCAACCCCAGTACTGGGAAACGCTCACTCACACTCATACACTACGACCAATTATGTTCACCAGTTCCCCTATAGCGCATGTGTTTGGACTGTGGGGAAACCGGAGCACCCGGAGGAAACCCACACCAACATGGGGAGAACATGCAAACTCCACACAGAAATGCCAACTGACCCAGCCGAGGACTCGAAGCAGCAACGTTTTGCTGTGAGGCCACAGTGCTAAACCACTGTGTCACCCATCAGCCACAGTTTAAATCTTAAAAATCTATTTTATTTCACAGCATTTTTGGTTCAAATTAGATTTCAGACTTCCCCCTCAGACGTTCAGCCCTCACTGTATATTTTATTCACATTACAAATTAAATATTCAAAAGCAGCCCATTCCTGCTGCATTATTATCAGCCGTCATCTGACACACGTATATATGTGTGTATTAATATACATGTATAATCACTGTAATTTGTTTTGTCCATTGCATTACAGTGAAATGCAGGAATGAGTGGTGGAATCAGAGCTCACGGTCAGCATTTGCCCATTTATAATAACCGAATCACGGCGGTGCTGATGCATGGAGATATCATATCTATCGTCCAGAGACTCGTCAAGTGTTAAAGTGCAGCACCAACATTGAAGCACATTCACTTACTGGAATTTACCAGTCTGAGTTCACTTTTTACACTGTTCATGCAGTAATTTAACATGAAATATTAACGTTAATTTATAATAACTATGAATATAATCTATTAATAAATGTAGAATAGCTAGCTGTTATTTTTGTAGCTAACAGGTTTTTCACATGTTTTGCATGTTATAAAGCATATTAATTAGCAATTTTTTCTCTGAGTTGTGTTTTCGCAATGCAGAATTTAAGTTATTTATAGTTATTTTTACATATTATATTATATATATAATATATAGATAGATAGATAGATAGATAGATAGATAGATAGATAGATAGATAGATAGATAGATATGTGTGTTGTGTGTGTGTGTGTGTGGTGTGTGTGTGTGTGTTTAGTATATACACACTCACCAGCCACTTTTTAGGTACACTCTAATCAGCCATCACATGGCAGCAGCTCAATGCATTTAGGCATGTAGACATGGTCAGACGATCTGTGCAGTTCAGAACCGAGCATCAGAATGGGGAAGAAAGGGGATTTAAGTGACTTTGAACGTGGCATGGTTGCTGGTGCCAGACGGGCTGTCTGAGTATTTCAGAAACTGCTGATCTACTGGGATTTTCACGCACAACCATCTCTAGGGTTTACAGAGAATGGTCCGACAAAGAGGAAATATCCAGTGAGCGGCAGTTCTGTGGGCGCAAATGCCTTGTTGATGCCAGAGGTCAGAGGAGAATGGCCAGACTGGTTCCAGCTGATAGAAAGGCAACAGTAACTCAAATAAGCACTCGTTACAACCGAGGTCTGCAGAAGAGCATCTCTGAACACACAACACGTCCAACCTTGAGGCGGATGGGCTACAGCAGCAGAAGACCACACCGGGTGCCACTGCTGTCAGCTAAGAACAGGAAAACTGAGGCTACAATTCACACAGGCTCACCAAAACTGGACAATAGAAGATTGGAGAAACGTTGCCTGGTCTGATGAGTCTCCATTTCTGCTGCCACATTCGGATGGTCGGGTCAGAATTTGGCCTCAACAACATGAAAGCATGGATCCATCCTGCCTTGTATCAGCGGTTCAGGCTGGTGGTGGTGGTGTAATGGTGTGGGGGAGATTTTCTTGGCACACTTTGGGTCCATTAGTACCAATTGAGCATGGTGTCAATGCCACAGCCTACCTGAGTATTGTTGCTGACCATGTCCATCCCTTTATGACCACAGTGTCTCCATCTTCTGATGGCTACTTCCAGCAGGATAACGCACCATGTCATAAAGCGCCAATCATCTCAGACTGGTTTCTTGAACATGACGATGAGTTCACTGTACTCAAATGGCCTCCACAGTCACCAGAGCTCAATCCAATAGAGCACCTTTAGTGATGCTATCATGTCAATATGGAGCAAAATCTCTGAGGAATATTTCGAGTACCTTGTTGAATCTATGTAACGAAGGATTAAGGCAGTTCTGAAGGCAAAAGGGGGTCCAACCCGGTACCAGTAAGGTGTACCTAATAAAGTGTGTTTGTTTAAATATGTAACTTATTTTATTATTTAGATTTTTTTAATTATTAATTTTGCATTTCAGAATTCAGATTTTTCCTAATATAATTCTTTCTTGCATGGAATAAAACATTAAATTAATTTATTATTATTATTATTATTATTATTATTATTATTATTATTAGTAGTAGTAGTAGTAGTATTATTTTAATAATTGACACATTAAGCTCTGACTTATCTTCAATGGAATTGCAAGTAAAAAATAAGAAGTATTATTTAATTACTGTTTTATTTATTTACTTTTTTAATTCCATGGTGGTGTAAATAAGTGTCCATAGTGTCCTGAGAGGCAGCATAATAAGGCTCCTTACATTCTGGACAGCTTTCAACTTGGGAGCACGCTTAAGATGCCAAGGAGAGAGAGAGAGAGAACACACACACACACACACACACACACACACGCGCACACACAGAGGCACTCAGGGGTGATGGATCGAGTGGCCGTTTGCGTTTTTCTCCCGAGATCCATATGGAATGATATCATACTCTCATCTCTAAAGTATAGAGGGGGAGGGGCCAGGGGAATGACATCAGAATATTAATGAGGCGTGACAAAGCTGAAGTCACTCTCTCTCTGGCAGTGAGCCACGCCTCTTTAATGAAGCCACGCCCTCCTGAGCAGCAGAGGCAGACAGCTGTCACATTCACTCTCACTGCTGCTGCTGATTACACACACACACACACACACACACACACACACACACACACACACACACACACACACACACACACACACACACAGACTCACTCACTCTTATGCAGAGACACACATACATACAAGCACAAACACAGACAGACATACACACACACGCACACACGCACACACACACAAACACATATTCACAAGCACTGTTTTAAAAGCTCAGAAAAGCAACCAATGCCGGCAAATCAAGCCAATGTCATACACACCCTGGAGTAACAAACACACATGGACACACACACATAGAGTCATATATGCACACACATACATATATAGACACACAGGCACACACACACACATATATAGACATATGCGCAGACACACACACATATATAGACATATGCGCACACACACATACATAAATAGCAACACGCGCACACATATGCACACACACATATATAGCCACACAAACATATATAGACACACACATGCACACCCACATGAGCGCGCACACATATATAGTCGCACACACACATGAGCGCGCACACATATATAGCTGCACACATATATATAGACACAAACTCACACACACATATGCACAAACACACATATAGAAACACAAACATATATAGACACACACATGCACACCCACATATATAGCCGCACACACACATGAGCGCGCACACATATATAGTCGCACACACACATGAGCGCGCACACATATATAGCTGCACACAAATATATAGACACAAACTCACACACACACATATGCACAAACACACATATAGAAACACAAACATATATAGACACACACATGCACACCCACATATATAGCCGCACACACACACACATGAGCGCGCACACATATATAGCCGCGCACACATATATAGACACACAAACTCGCGCACACACACATATAGACACTCAAACATATATTGGCACACACACACACACATGCACACACACATACGTGCACACACACACACACACACACACACACACACACACACACACACACACACACACACATATATAACCACACACAAATATAGGCACACAAACTCACACATATGCGCACACACACATATATATATACAGACTCACAAGCATACTTAGACACACACTTGCACACACACCCATGCACGTGCACGCACATATATATCCACACACATGCACACACACACACATGCACGCACACACACATATTTAGACACACACTTGCACACACACACACATGCGCACACATACATAAATAGCTGCGAACACACACACATGCATGCACTCACACATATATAGCCGCACACACACACACACACACACACACACACACACACACACACACACACACACACACACACACACACACACACACACACACACACACACACACACATATATAGACACACACATGCACACACACACACACACACACATATATGCGCACACACACACATATATAGACACACGCATGCACACACACACAAACATATGCGCACACAAACATATATAGACACACACATGCACACACACATGTATGCGCACACACATATATAGACACACACAAGCACACACACACACACACACATATATATGCGCACACACACATATATAGACACACGCATGCACACACACACATATGTGCACACACACATATATAGACACACACATGCAAACACACACACATATGCGCACATACACACACACACATGTATGTGCACACACACATATATAGACACACAAACATATTTAGACACACACATGCTCACACACACACACTTATGCACACACACATGCGCACACACACATATAGACACACAAACTCACACACACACATATGCGCACACACACATATATAGACACACACATGCACACACC
>CAIGQS010000206.1:71112-79548 GCA_903798195.1 Danio kyathit
ACCCAGCCTGGACTCGAACGAGCAACCTTCTTGCTGTGAGGCGACAGCGCTACCCACTGCGCCGTTACTGGTTTCAAACATTACTAAAATTCATTCATTCCTTTTCATTCTCTTTTTCCGAGGCCTGGTCACGGGGGCAGTAGTCTTAGGTGAGAACTCCAGACTTCCCTCTCCCCAGACACTTCCTCCAGCTTCTCCGGGGGGATCCCGAGGTGTTCCCAGGCCAGCCGAGAGACATAGTCCCTCCAGCGTGTCCTGGGTCTTCCCCGAGGCCTCCTCCTTGTGTGACATGTCTGGAACAGCTCCTTAGGTAGGTGTCCAGGAGGCACCTGAAACAGATGCCCGAGCCACATCAGACTTCTCTGGATGTGGAGGAGCAGCGGCTCTACTCCGAGCTCCTCCCGGGTGACAGGGCTCCTCACCCATATCTCATCTATATGAGGGTGCGCCCTGCCACGATAACTCATTTCGACTGTGTATCCGAGATCTTGTCCTTTCGGTCATGACTCAAAGCTCAATGACCATAGGTGAGAGTATTCCAGCCAAACTAAATGAAAGACTTTCTCCAGGTGAAAAATATAATAGGTAGTGTGAACTTTAAATTTCCTCAAAAGAATCAATACACAAGTTCAAGGTTTAATTAATAATACAGAATTTTCATTTTGTTTTTTGATTGTTTACCTGAATTAAATTATGTAATGTAGAAATTACATGTAGTATTTACTTCATCACTGAATGATTTTTAATAATTATGAAAAGAATTGTATATTATAGTAGTATAGTAATTAGTACTTTGTAATACTGTTTTTAAACCAATACTATTGACCTTATTCTTCAATGCGGAAGTGCGCTCGTTTTTGTTCTAGAACTTCCGATTCAGCTGCCTATGGGAGAAATAACTAGGAATAATAAACGACTGAAAACGGTCAAACTACTTGCTCTACAAACTAGTGTTTGCATGCCTATACAGAGAATATAGAATAATATAACAAGAAAATATCAGTTTGCAACATCAAGCAGCAGAACGAGCTGTTTTTAACATATAAAAATGAATGGAAGTGAATGAGACCGGAAGTCTCGAGCCAAAATAATTCAAATGGCTGCGCCCGCTCGTCCGCGAAGAATAAGGTGAATAGTAAAGAACCTGAATTAATCTGTTGCGGTGATTCTACAGTTGCTATGGTAACACAACAACTATAGTGATTGATATGTTGCGGTGATTCTACAGTTGCTATGGTAACACAACAACTATAGTGATTGATCTGCTGTGGTGATTCTGCAGTTGCTATGGTAACTCAACAACTACAGTGATTGATCTGTTGCGGTGATTCTACAGTTGCTATGGTAACACAACAACTATAGTGATTGATCTGCTGTGGTGATTCTGCAGTTGCTATGGTAACTCAACAACTACAGTGATTGATCTGTTGTGATGATTCTACAGTTGCTATGGTAACACAACAACTATAGTGATTGATCTGTTGCGGTGATTCTATAGTTGCTATGGTAACACAACAACTACAATGATTGATCTGTTGTGGCGATTCTAAAGTTGCTATGGTAACAGAACAACTATAGTGATTGATCTGTTGCGGTGATTCTATAGTTGCTATGGTAACACAACAACTACAGTGATTGATCTGTTGTGGTGATTCTATAGTTGCTATGGTAACACAACAACTATAGTGATTGATCTGCTGTGGTGATTCTGCAGTTGCTATGGTAACACAACAACTATAGTAATTGATCTGTTGTGGTGATTCTATAGTTGCTATGGTAACACAACAACTATAGTGATTGATCTGCTGTGGTGATTCTGCAGTTGCTATGGTAGCACAACAACTATAGTAATTGATCTGTTGTGGTGATTCTATAGTTGCTATGGTAACACAACAACTATAGTGATTGATCTGCTGTGGTGATTCTGCAGTTGCTATGGTAACACAACAACTATAGTGATAGATCTGTTGCGGTGATTTTACAGTTGCTATGGTAACACAACAAATATATTGATTGCTCTGCTGTGGTGATTCTGCAGTTGCTATGGTAACACAACAACTACAGTGATTGATCTGTTGTGGTGATTTTACAGTTGCTATGGTAACACAACAACTATAGTGATTGATCTGTTGCGGTGATTCTATAGTTGATATGGTAAAACAACAACTATAGTGATTGATCAGTTGTGGCGATTATAAAGTTGCTACGGTAACAACAACTATAGTGATTTATCTGTTGTGGTGATTCTATAGTTGCTATGGTAACACAACAACTACAGTGATTGATCTGTTGTGGCGATTCTAAAGTTGCTATGGTAACACAACAACTATAGTGATTGATCTGTTGCGGTGATTCTAAAGTTGCTATGGTAACACAACAACTATTGTGATTGACCTGTTGTGGCGATTCTAAAGTTGCTGTGGTAACACAAAACTATAGTGATTGATCTGTTGTGGCGATTCTAAAGTTGCTATGGTAACACAACAACTATAGTGATTGATCTGCTATGGTGATTCTACAGTTGCTATGGTAACACAACAGCTACAGTGATTGATCTGTTGTGGCGATTCTAAAGTTGCTATGGTAACACAACAACTATAGTGATTAATCTGTTGTGGTAATTCTACAGTTGCTATGGTAACACAATGAGTATAGTAATATAACAAAAAAGACCCAATACTGTAGTTTTCTACATCTATAAGGTGTATTGTACTACAATACACCACAATTTTCTGCAGTAAAACCTAAAGTATGCTACAGTATGTATTATTAGTTCATTTTAGTTAATAGGCTACTACAGTATACTGGAGCATTTATTAAAAGAGAGTTGTAAATACTGTAATATACGTATACAGTGTAATACATTTTACTGTAGTATAGTTCAAAAGAACAATATTGTATTTACTATAAAGTACTATAGTATTCATGTGGTATTAAAAGCGCATTTTTTCATTTTAAATGATTCATCACTATTTATTATTTTTAAATAAACGTTTTTATAGCAATTCAGCATTTTCAGTTTAAAGACTGCCTGCACAAAAAATAATATAGTAATTTATAGTAAACACTGTAGTGGTTTTGAACTATACAGTACATTAAGTACATTGGTTGCATCCGAAATCGCCTACTACTCAGTAGGTACTGCATTTGAATTTAAATGTACTACTCGACCGTTAGAAAAGTGCGTTCCATACAGTATGAATGTGAATCGTATGAATAGAACTTGGACGTACTACATCCACTATGTTGTCATGATCACATGACCTACCCGCGTCAGTTGCATCGCTTCACTCCCATTCATGAATTCTCTCGCGTGGCACCGTGGGCAAAGAGCATAGAACCACCAAGAGGCGACGCTCTAGTGCGATTTGGGAAACAGCCACTAGATGACGCGGCAGCCATTTTGGAATGAAAATTCCAATAGAACAACAGCATATTATTATTCTGTAAAATAAACTGTTTAAAGTGCTGATGATTGTGATTATAAGTGCTGAATTGTCGTCTTTCAGGTTGTATCTCAGCTTTAATGCACTTTTTAAATAAATAAATAAATAAATAAAAAGCAGCTGCTTGACATCGCGACAGCAATAAGATCCAATGACGACCGATCGCTTTCACTCCAAAATGGCGGAATCTGGTGCTGTTGCTGGGCGCTGCTTTTGCAATGGAACGTTCTATTGAGTGTCGCCTCTTGGTCATTCTAAGCTCTTTGCTGTGGGATAGCGCAGCATGCATCAGATGCACAGTTTAGAATTTCGCCGGAAGTAGTCATCCGGGTACTTCTCGCATACTGTTATTCAAATTCTATAGCTGCGTCCCAAACGCCACACTATTCACCTTATTCTGTGCGTACGAGCGGGCGCAGCCATTTGAGTCATTTTGGCTCGAGACTTCCGGTCTCATTCACTTCCATTCATTTTTAGACATTAAAAACAGCTCGTTCTGCTGCTTGATGTTGCAAACTGAGGTTTTCTTATTATATTATTCTATTTTGTCTGTTTAGTCATCCAAACACTTGTTTGTAGAGCGAGTAGTTTAACCTTTTTTTAGCCGTTTACTATTCCTAGTCATTTCTCCCATAGGCAACTGAATCGGAAGTTCTAAAACAATCGCAAAAACGAGCGCACTTCCACATTTAAGAATAAGGTCAATACACTATGCATTATGTACTTATGCACTTACACACTCAACAGCATAGTATATGAATGTAGCGTCGTCCCAAATAGAGCACTAATGGTTATTTTACTAATCGGAAATTGAGTAAGTTTGCCCTGCGCACTCGCGGTTTTAAAAACTTTTTTAGTGCGTTAATCCTGTCAATAATATTATTCTGACTAATCAGAATGTCAAACCGTTTCCCTGATGCCATTTGACGGCCGCCAAATTAGTGAAATAAATTACCAACGTGGGGCGACGCAGTGGCGCAGTAGGTAGTGCTGTCGCCTCACAGCAAGAACGTCGCTGGGTCGCAGGTTCGAACCTCGGCTGGGCTGGGTCAGTTGGCGTTTCTGTGTGGAGTTTGCATTTTCTCCCTTCGTTCGCGTGGGTTTCCTCCGGGTGCTCCGGTTTCCCCCACAGTCCAAAGACATGCGGTACAGGTGAATTGGGTAAGCTAAAATTGTCCGTAGTGTATGAGTGTGAATGAGTGTGTGTGGATGTTTCCCAGAGATGGGTTGCGGCTGGAAGGGCATCTGCTGCATAAAATCGTGCTGGATAAGTTGGCGGTCCATTCCGCTGTGGCGACCCCAGATTAATAAAGAGACTAAGCCAACAAGAAAATGAATGAATGAATTACCAACGTACCAAATAATACCTGCCATGAGTATAAGCGCATTAATCACTCTGGAAGAGAATACTGCTTTCCCAATCCAAAATCAATAACGTAATCCAACATGTGCGCCCGATAGCTCCGCCCCTTCCACTACGTGAGCTAAGCTGTGACTATTGAGTGCGTCCAAGCGTCCATCATTCCACACTTCATTTTACCGCTTGAATGAGTGCATCATCCAGGTCATTAAAGTGCACTTATTATTGTTAGAGTTTTTAATGTGAACGCACTACTTACTCTATTCATACTACATAATGGCGTAGAATAGTGCGTAAGTATGCGATTTGGGATGCACCTTATAAATTCGAACATACTGCTCGGCTCGCATGCTGTTTTTAGCGTACTATACAATGTATGGAAGTATGCGATTTCGGACGCAGCCATTAACCCAAGTACCATAATCTATTTTGGTGATTCTACAGTTGCTATGGTAACACAACAACTACAGTGATTGATCTGTTGTGGTGATTCTACAGTTGCTATGGTAACACAACAACTATTGTAATATAAACAAATAAAAAAAACTAAAGGGTATATTATACTACAATACATCACAGCTTATTGTAGTAAAAACTAAAGTAAACCACAGCATTATTACACTTCACTGTAGTTAATACTATAGTAAGCGGGAGCATTCATTAACAGAGTACTGTATACTATAATGGAGTGCTGTATAATGCACTTTACTATAGTATGGTTCATAAGGACAGTACAGTATTTACTATAAAGATGACTATAGAATATTTTAAGTGAGAGAGTTCATATTACGAGCTAGCTCATTTGCATACTAAGAGCATATTTAATGAGAGAGACCCCACCCGATCTGAGCATAAAACTCAAACACAACACACACGCACGCACGCACGCACGCGCGCTTGAGTAGTGCGATCGCGCGCTCTGTCAATTCTGGAGTCTCTCTCTCTCTCTCTCTCTCTCTCTCTCTCTCTCTCTCTCAGACACACACACACACTCACTCACACACACCACCGTGCGGAACCCGCTGCCGCTCGCCAGTTCTTCTCTCCGCGTCTCCGGGACTTTTACTCCGCGCTTCAGGTGAGTGAATCTGCTCTGATCTCTCTGCATTTCACGCGGTGTGTATGTGTGTGTGTGCTCATGTGTGTGTGTTTGTGTGTGTGTGAGAGAGAGAGAGAGAGAGAGAGAGACCGAGTGAGATGTGAGATGTCGTTCAGGTCTGTTTGTCAGGAGTATGTGTGTGTGGGTGTGTGTGTGTGATTATGTGTGTGTGTGTGAGTGACCAAAATGCTGATCCGCCGTTTTGTTGCGAAACTCAAGTGTTTGAGTCAGAGATGTAGAGCTACTTTTCTTCATGCACACAGTATTTCTGTAGTGTGTGTGTGTGTGTGTGTGTGTGTGTGTGTAAGTTGACTGTCCTACAGGTGAAGCTGCGAGACTCGATTTATTTGAATGCTTTGATCAGTTTAATGTGCCTGAAAGTTCCCTTTGTGAACTGTGCATGTGAAAAAAAAGCCCAGCTGCTGGGTTAATTTGCTGAATTCAATCTGTAGCCCAAATTTAACCCCAGAGTTGGGTCTGTTCATAATTTACCCATTGTCAAAAAGTATTTATATTGTTTTAATGCACGCTAAATAAATCAATAAATAAATATTCACACTCTCTAAAAAATGCTGAGTTGTCGTAACCCAGTACTGGGTCAAATAAGGGCATTTTTCAATTAAATGACCCCTTTTAACTCAACTGTTTTTACGGTTTGTGCATATTTTAACCTCGTAATAATAATAATAATAATAATAATAATAATAATAATAATATAATAATATGCATAGATAATATATAATGAAATGATTTTGAAGTAACCCAGAAAGGATTACTAATAAACCTGAATTAGTCTGAATACATGAATTCACTTCAGTTTATGTATTTATTCATTCATTCATTCATTTTCTTGTGGGCTTAGTCCCTTTATTAATCTGGGGTCGCCACAGCGGAATGAACCGCCAACTTATCCAGCACATTTTTACGCAGCAGATGCCCTTCCAGCCACAACCCATCACTGGGAAATGTATTTATTTATAGTCTGATTTATTAGAAATAACTAATATAATGAGGACAAATTCATATTTTCTTCTCTTAACTCATTAAAACATGATGACAAAATCACAGTACTTTGAGATTCAGCACAAATCTGTATGATTATTATATCCATATACCACAGAATTACTAATATTTATCATAATACTTGGTGTTTATAATTTATTTAATGTGTGTGTGTGTGTGTGTGTGTGTGCGCGCTCTTATGCAGAACTGCTGTAGTATATCCATCTGCTAAAAAGATTTCTCATGTAACTCATAATATGATTTATTGTTTAAATATGATTCATAATCCAGAATTAGTCTGATTGCATTGATTCACACTGATACGATTGATACGGAGTCTGGTGTAGTGGACACACTAATATGTTTTTGCATTGTCCAATGTGTAGTATAGTATAGTAATGGTAAATCCAGAGTATTTTTTACCTTGATTTTATATTATTGTCATATTCATATGCGATTGCACTTTAATATTCAGCATTATATTTTGTAATTTCTGTTTCATCTTAAGCATTTATGAAACCATAGTGTATATACTGTAAAATGATTATTTGTGTGTACAGTCTGAATGCATTATTTACACCCTGCAGTTAAAGTTGTAGTATAGAAATGACTTCTTATATACAATATATATATATATAACTGCAGTATTTGGAGATTTATTATGATTCTTTATGATTACCAAATTCATGTCCCATTGCACTTTGATATTTTAGCATATATTTATTATGTTGTTATTAAGATTAATATTAAGATTTATACACCTGAATCATTTGTTCACATTTTAAGGGACTTTTATTATATTATATTATATTATTCATTCATTCATTCATTTTCTTGTCGGCTTTGTCCCTTGCGGGGTCGCCACAGCGGAATGAACCGCCAACTTATCCAGCACGATTTTACGCAGCGGATGCCCTTCCAGCCGCAACCCATCTCTGGGAACTTCCACACACACATTCACACTCATACACTATGGACAATTTAGCTTACCCAATTCACCTGTACTGCATGTCTTTGGACTGTGGGGGAAACCGGAGCACCCGAAGGAAACCCACGCGAACCCAGGGAGAACATGCAAACTCCACACAGAAACGCCAACTGACCCAGCCCAGCCGAGGTTCGAACCTACGACCCAGCGACGTTTTTGCTGTGAGGCAACAGCACTACCTACTGCGCCACTGGGTTGCCTATATTATATTATATTATATTATATTATATTATATTATATTATATTATATTATATTATATTTTATTATATTTTATTATATTAGTCTTAAAGATAATATAATATAATTTTTAAATAAATAATATTAATTCTTTAAATAATAATACTATTTAAATTGTATATAATGTAAATTGTAAATAATAAAATATGTATTATATATTTGTATAATAAATTGATGTATTATGAATTGTAAATAATTAAATAAAATATAATATAATGTGCAATATGTAAATTGTATATAGTATAATATAATATAATATAATATTCTGTGTGGAGTTTGCATGTTCTCCTTGTGTTGGTGTGG
>CAIGQS010000207.1:0-77983 GCA_903798195.1 Danio kyathit
TAGTTTTACACAACATTACATGCAGTTTTAAACATGTTTAAACAACTTTCAAGGGAAAAGCAAGTGATTTTGAAAGTGCTCATTTTAGGTCTTCTGATGCAGTATTCTTGCTTCTGGGGCTGAGATATGATGTTTTCAGGCCAAAAACAGAAAGTGATAAAAACAGCTTAAAAGCATGAAATGCATCATTCTTTTGGTTTTAAACAACATTACATGCAGTTTTAAACATGTTTAAACAACTTTCAAGGGAAAAGCAAGTGATTTTGAAAGTGCTCATTTTTGGTCTTCTGATGCAGTATTCTTGCTTCTGGGGCTGAGATATGATGTTTTCAGGCCAAAAACAGAAAGTGATAAAAACAGCTTAAAAGCATGAAATGCATCATTCTTTTAGTTTTAAACAACATTACATGCAGTTTTAAACATGTTTAAACAACTTTCAAGGGAAAAGCAAGTGATTTTGAAAGTGCTCATTTTTGGTCTTCTGATGCAGTATTCTTGCTTCTGGGGCTGAGATATGATGTTTTCAGGCCAAAAACAGAAAGTGATAAAAACAGCTTAAAAGCATGAAATGCATCATTCTTTTAGTTTTAAACAACATTACATGCAGTTTTAAACATGTTTAAACAACTTTCAAGGGAAAAGCAAGTGATTTTGAAAGTGCTCATTTTAGGTCTTCTGATGCAGTATTCTTGCTTCTGGGGCTGAGATATGATGTTTTCAGGCCAAAAACAGAAAGTGATAAAAACAGCTTAAAAGCATGAAATGCATCATTCTTTTGGTTTTAAACAACATTACATGCAGTTTTAAACATGTTTAAACAACTTTCAAGGGAAAAGCAAGTGATTTTGAAAGTGCTCATTTTGGTCTTCTGATGCAGTATTCTTGCTTCTGGGGCTGAGATATGATGTTTTCAGGCCAAAAACAGAAAGTGATAAAAACAGCTTAAAAGCATGAAATGCATCATTCTTTTGGTTTTAAACAACATTACATGCAGTTTTAAACATGTTTAAACAACTTTCAAGGGAAAAGCAAGTGATTTTGAAAGTGCTCATTTTTGGTCTTCTGATGCAGTATTTCTGCTTCTGGGGCTGAGATATGATGTTTTCAGGCCAAAAACAGAAAGTGATAAAAACAGCTTAAAAGCATGAAATGCATCATTCTTTTGGTTTTAAACAACATTACATGCAGTTTTAAACATGTTTAAACAACTTTCAAGGGAAAAGCAAGTGATTTTGAAAGTGCTCATTTTTGGTCTTCTGATGCAGTATACTTGCTTCTGGGGCTGAGATATGATGTTTTCAGGCCAAAAACAGAAAGTGATAAAAAACAGCTTAAAAGCATGAAATGCATCATTCTTTTGGTTTTAAACAACATTACATGCAGTTTTAAACATGTTTAAACAACTTTCAAGGGAAAAGCAAGTGATTTTGAAAGTGCTCATTTTTGGTCTTCTGATGCAGTATTCTTGCTTCTGGGGCTGAGATATGATGTTTTCAGGCCAAAAACAGAAAGTAATAAAAACAGCTTAAAAGCATGAAATGCATCATTCTTTTGGTTTTAAACAACATTACATGCAGTTTTAAACATGTTTAAACAACTTTCAAGGGAAAAGCAAGTGATTTTGAAAGTGCTCATTTTTGGTCTTCTGATGCAGTATTCTTGCTTCTGGGGCTGAGATATGATGTTTTCAGGCCAAAAACAGAAAGTGATAAAAACAGCTTAAAAGCATGAAATGCATCATTCTTTTGGTTTTAAACAACATTACATGCAGTTTTAAACATGTTTAAACAACTTTCAAGGGAAAAGCAAGTGATTTTGAAAGTGCTCATTTTTGGTCTTCTGATGCAGTATTTCTGCTTCTGGGGCTGAGATATGATGTTTTCAGGCCAAAAGCAGAAAGTGATAAAAACAGCTTAAAAGCATGAAATGCATCATTCTTTTAGTTTTAAACAACATTACATGCAGTTTTAAACATGTTTAAACAACTTTCAAGGGAAAAGCAAGTGATTTTGAAAGTGCTCATTTTTGGTCTTCTGATGCAGTATTCTTGCTTCTGGGGCTGAGATATGATGTTTTCAGGCCAAAAACAGAAAGTGATAAAAACAGCTTAAAAGCATGAAATGCATCATTCTTTTGGTTTTAAACAACATTACATGCAGTTTTAAACATGTTTAAACAACTTTCAAGGGAAAAGCAAGTGATTTTGAAAGTGCTCATTTTTGGTCTTCTGATGCAGTATTCTTGCTTCTGGGGCTGAGATATGATGTTTTCAGGCCAAAAACAGAAAGTGATAAAAACAGCTTAAAAGCATGAAATGCATCCTTGTTTTTGGTTTTAAACAACATTACATGCCGTTTTAAACATGTTTAAACAACTTTCAAGGGAAAAGCAAGTGATTTTGAAAGTGCTCATTTTTGGTCTTCTGATGCAGTATTCTTGCTTCTGGGGCTGAGATATGATGTTTTCAGGCCAAAAACAGAAAGTGATAAAAACAGCTTAAAAGCATGAAATGCATCATTCTTTTAGTTTTAAACAACATTACATGCAGTTTTAAACATGTTTAAACAACTTTCAAGGGAAAAGCAAGTGATTTTGAAAGTGCTCATTTTAGGTCTTCTGATGCAGTATTCTTGCTTCTGGGGCTGAGTTATGATGTTTTCAGGCCAAAAACAGAAAGTGATAAAAACAGCTTAAAAGCATGAAATGCATCCTTCTTTTGGTTTTAAACAACATTACATGCAGTTTTAAACATGTTTAAACAACTTTCAAGGGAAAAGCAAGTGATTTTGAAAGTGCTCATTTTTGGTCTTCTGATGCAGTATTCTTGCTTCTGGGGCTGAGATATGATGTTTTCAGGCCAAAAACAGAAAGTGATAAAAACAGCTTAAAAGCATGAAATGCATCATTCTTTTGGTTTTAAACAACATTACATGCAGTTTTAAACATGTTTAAACAACTTTCAAGGGAAAAGCAAGTGATTTTGAAAGTGCTCATTTTTGGTCTTCTGATGCAGTATTCTTGCTTCTGGGGCTGAGATATGATGTTTTCAGGCCAAAAACAGAAAGTGATAAAAACAGCTTAAAAGCATGAAATGCATCATTCTTTTAGTTTTAAACAACATTACATGCAGTTTTAAACATGTTTAAACAACTTTCAAGGGAAAAGCAAGTGATTTTGAAAGTGCTCATTTTAGGTCTTCTGATGCAGTATTCTTGCTTCTGGGGCTGAGTTATGATGTTTTCAGGCCAAAAACAGAAAGTGATAAAAACAGCTTAAAAGCATGAAATGCATCCTTCTTTTGGTTTTAAACAACATTACATGCCGTTTTAAACATGTTTAAACAACTTTCAAGGGAAAAGCAAGTGATTTTGAAAGTGCTCATTTTTGGTCTTCTGATGCAGTATTCTTGCTTCTGGGGCTGAGATATGATGTTTTCAGGCCAAAAACAGAAAGTGATAAAAACAGCTTAAAAGCATGAAATGCATCATTCTTTTGGTTTTAAACAACATTACATGCAGTTTTAAACATGTTTAAACAACTTTCAAGGGAAAAGCAAGTGATTTTGAAAGTGCTCATTTTTGGTCTTCTGATGCAGTATTCTGCTTCTGGGGCTGAGATATGATGTTTTCAGGCCAAAAACAGAAAGTGATAAAAACAGCTTAAAAGCATGAAATGCATCATTCTTTTAGTTTTAAACAACATTACATGCAGTTTTAAACATGTTTAAACAACTTTCAAGGGAAAAGCAAGTGATTTTGAAAGTGCTCATTTTTGGTCTTCTGATGCAGTATTCTTGCTTCTGGGGCTGAGATATGATGTTTTCAGGCCAAAAACAGAAAGTGATAAAAACAGCTTAAAAGCATGAAATGCATCATTCTTTTAGTTTTAAACAACATTACATGCAGTTTTAAACATGTTTAAACAACTTTCAAGGGAAAAGCAAGTGATTTTGAAAGTGCTCATTTTTGGTCTTCTGATGCAGTATTCTTGCTTCTGGGGCTGAGATATGATGTTTTCAGGCCAAAAACAGAAAGTGATAAAAACAGCTTAAAAGCATGAAATGCATCATTCTTTTAGTTTTAAACAACATTACATGCAGTTTTAAACATGTTTAAACAACTTTCAAGGGAAAAGCAAGTGATTTTGAAAGTGCTCATTTTGGTCTTCTGATGCAGTATTCTTGCTTCTGGGGCTGAGATATGATGTTTTCAGGCCAAAAACAGAAAGTGATAAAAACAGCTTAAAAGCATGAAATGCATCATTCTTTTGGTTTTAAACAACATTACATGCAGTTTTAAACATGTTTAAACAACTTTCAAGGGAAAAGCAAGTGATTTTGAAAGTGCTCATTTTTGGTCTTCTGATGCAGTATTCTTGCTTCTGGGGCTGAGATATGATGTTTTCAGGCCAAAAACAGAAAGTGATAAAAACAGCTTAAAAGCATGAAATGCATCATTCTTTTAGTTTTAAACAACATTACATGCAGTTTTAAACATGTTTAAACAACTTTCAAGGGAAAAGCAAGTGATTTTGAAAGTGCTCATTTTAGGTCTTCTGATGCAGTATTCTTGCTTCTGGGGCTGAGTTATGATGTTTTCAGGCCAAAAACAGAAAGTGATAAAAACAGCTTAAAAGCATGAAATGCATCATTCTTTTGGTTTTAAACAACATTACATGCAGTTTTAAACATGTTTAAACAACTTTCAAGGGAAAAGCAAGTGATTTTGAAAGTGCTCATTTTTGGTCTTCTGATGCAGTATTCTTGCTTCTGGGGCTGAGATATGATGTTTTCAGGCCAAAAACAGAAAGTGATAAAAACAGCTTAAAAGCATGAAATGCATCATTCTTTTGGTTTTAAACAACATTACATGCAGTTTTAAACATGTTTAAACAACTTTCAAGGGAAAAGCAAGTGATTTTGAAAGTGCTCATTTTTGGTCTTCTGATGCAGTATTCTTGCTTCTGGGGCTGAGATATGATGTTTTCAGGCCAAAAACAGAAAGTGATAAAAACAGCTTAAAAGCATGAAATGCATCATTCTTTTGGTTTTAAACAACATTACATGCAGTTTTAAACATGTTTAAACAACTTTCAAGGGAAAAGCAAGTGATTTTGAAAGTGCTCATTTTTGGTCTTCTGATGCAGTATTCTTGCTTCTGGGGCTGAGATATGATGTTTTCAGGCCAAAAACAGAAAGTGATAAAAACAGCTTAAAAGCATGAAATGCATCATTCTTTTAGTTTTAAACAACATTACATGCAGTTTTAAACATGTTTAAACAACTTTCAAGGGAAAAGCAAGTGATTTTGAAAGTGCTCATTTTAGGTCTTCTGATGCAGTATTCTTGCTTCTGGGGCTGAGATATGATGTTTTCAGGCCAAAAACAGAAAGTGATAAAAACAGCTTAAAAGCATGAAATGCATCATTCTTTTGGTTTTAAACAACATTACATGCAGTTTTAAACATGTTTAAACAACTTTCAAGGGAAAAGCAAGTGATTTTGAAAGTGCTCATTTTTGGTCTTCTGATGCAGTATTTCTGCTTCTGGGGCTGAGATATGATGTTTTCAGGCCAAAAACAGAAAGTGATAAAAACAGCTTAAAAGCATGAAATGCATCATTCTTTTGGTTTTAAACAACATTACATGCAGTTTTAAACATGTTTAAACAACTTTCAAGGGAAAAGCAAGTGATTTTGAAAGTGCTCATTTTTGGTCTTCTGATGCAGTATTCTTGCTTCTGGGGCTGAGATATGATGTTTTCAGGCCAAAAACAGAAAGTGATAAAAACAGCTTAAAAGCATGAAATGCATCATTCTTTTAGTTTTAAACAACATTACATGCAGTTTTAAACATGTTTAAACAACTTTCAAGGGAAAAGCAAGTGATTTTGAAAGTGCTCATTTTTGGTCTTCTGATGCAGTATTCTTGCTTCTGGGGCTGAGATATGATGTTTTCAGGCCAAAAACAGAAAGTGATAAAAACAGCTTAAAAGCATGAAATGCATCATTCTTTTAGTTTTAAACAACATTACATGCAGTTTTAAACATGTTTAAACAACTTTCATAGGAAAAGCAAGTGATTTTGAAAGTGTTCATTTTTGGTCTTTTCATGCAGTATTCTTGCTTCTGGATCTAAGATATGATGTTTTTAGGCCAAAAACAGAAAGTGATAAAAACAGCTTAAAAGCATGAAATGCATCATTCTTTTTGCTTTAAACAACATTACATGCAGTTTTAAAGCAAAAAGAATGATGCATTTCATGCTTTTAAGCTGTTTTTATCACTTTCTGTTTTTGGCCTGAAAACATCATATCTCAGCCCCAGAAGCAAGAATACTGCATCAAAAGACCAACAATTAGCACTTTCAAAATCACTTGCTTTTCCCTTGAAAGTTGTTCAAACATGTTTAAAACTGCATGTAATGTTGTTTAAAACCAAAAGAATGATGCATTTCATGCTTTTAAGCTGTTTTTATCACTTTCTGTTTTTGGCCTGAAAACATCATATCTCAGCCTCAGAAGCAAGAATAGTGGATCAAGAACACCAAAAAATTAACACTTTCAAAATCACTTGCTTTTCCCTTGAAAATTGTTTAAACATGCTTAAAACTGCATGTAATGTTGTTTAAAACCAAAAGAATGATGCATTTCATGCTTTCAAGCTGTTTTTATCACTTTCTGCTTTTGGCCTTAAAACATCATATCTCAGATCCAGAAGCAAGAATACTGCATGAAAAGACCAAAAATGAACACTTTCAAAATCACTTGCATTTCCTATGAAAGTTGTTTAAACATGTTTAAAACTGCATGTAATGTTGTTTAAAACAAAAAGAATGATGCATTTCATGCTTTTAAGCTGTTTTTATCACTTTCTGTTTTTGGCCTGAAAACATAATATCTCAGCCCCAGAAGCAAGAATACTGCATCAGAAGACCAAAAATGAACACTTTGAAAATCACTTGCTTTTCCCTTGAAAGTTGTTTAAACATGTTTAAAACTGCATGTAATGTTTAGTAAAACCAAAAGAATGATGCATTTCATGTTTTTAAGCTGTTTTATCAATTTCTGTTTTTGGCCTGAAAACATCATATCTCAGCCCCAGAAGCAAGAATACTGCATCAGAAGACCAAAAATTTGCACTTTCAAAATCACTCGCTTTTGACTTGAAAGTTGTTTAAACATGTTTAAAACTGCATGTAATGTTGTTTAAAACTAAAAGAATGATGCATTTCATGCTTTTAAGCTGTTTATATCAATTTCTGTTTTTGGCCTGAAAACATCATATCTCAGCCCCAGAAGCAAGAATACTGCATCAGAAGACCAAAAATGAACACTTTTAAAATCATATTCTTTTCCCTTGAAAGTTGTTTAAACATGTTTAAAACTGCATGTTATGTTGTTTAAAACCAAAAGAATGATGCATTTCATGCTTTTAAGCTGTTTTTATCACTTTCTGTTTTTGGCCTGAAAACATCCTATCTCAGATCCAGAAGCAAGAATACTGCATGAAAAGACCAAAAATGAGCACTTTCAAAATCACTTGATTTTCCTATGAAAGTTGTTTAAACATGTTTAAAACTGCATGTAATGTTGTTTAAAACAAAAAGAATGATGCATTTCATGCTTATAAGCTGTTTTTATCACTTTCTGTTTTTGGCCTGAAAACATCAAATCTCAGCCCCAGAAGCAAGAAAACTGCATCACAAGACCAAAAATGAACACTTTGAAAAGCACTTGCTTTTCTCTTGAAAGTTGTTTAAACATGTTTAAAACTGCATGCAATGTTGTTTAAAACCAAAAGAATGATGCATTTCATGCTTTTAAGCTGTTTTATCACTTTCTGTTTTTGGCCTGAAAACATCATATCTCAGCCCCAGAAGCAAGAATACTGCATCAGAAGACCAAAAATGAACACTTTCAAAATCACTTGCTTTTCCCTTGAAAGTTGTTTAAACATGTTTAAAACTGCATGCAATGTTGTTTAAAACCAAAAGCATGATGCATTTAATGCCTTTAAGCTGTTTTTATCACTTTCTGTTTTTGGCCTGAAAACATCATATCTCAGCCCCAGAAGCAAGAATACTGCATCAGAAGACCAAAAATGAGCACTTTCAAAATCACTTGCTTTTCCCTTGAAAGTTGTTTAAGTGAAGTTTTACAAACTAATTTCGAGAGGAGCACGTGATAGGATTGACTACAGCTGATCCCTATCACCAATCACTAGCTAGCCAATCAGATCATTCAAGATCTAACATAAATACCCAGCTTTAACTTCATTTCTAATCTTCGTTTTGGAAGACCCGGGAGATAGCTAGCGACAGCATTAGCAAGCTAAAACTCTCAATATGGAAAAGCAACAAACGCTCACCAGCAGCAGCAGCAACAACAACAACAACAACCAAACCAACCAAACCAGCGAAAGCAGAGCTCGGCACGAAACTCCAGCCGAGGACCAGTGCCATATTACCCAGACTGGGAATCAACTCGAGCTCGAAGCCACAGTGAGAGGCAGAAGGCCTATCCGTTCAACAGCAGCAAGGTTATCTCGCCGTCTACAATCGCCATCCCCGTCAGCTACAAATCTCCACCTACCTTCACCAGCTTCTTCGTATGCTTCCGCAACATCCTCACCAACTATCACCAGATCCATGACAGCAAATGAACTCCGCCAAAGCATTACAGAAGCCGGCATTTCCATTCCAAGCCGATGCAATAAGACTGAACTCCTCAAACTGTATACATCCATTACGTCATCAACTCCGCCCCCCAAGAACACCAGGAATACCCGCTCCCGCCACGCCCCTTATCCACTTCCCAGCTCTTCTCCGCCAGCCTCTAACCAACCCGGACCACCAAGGAAAGCAACAGGAAAAACCAAGAATACCAAAAAACCATCATCTCAACACCACCAAGATAACAGGAGCACCATGGAAACTTCATCTACACAAACTAAGGACATCAACCAAGAAATGGGACCCATCACGCAAAGCAACGTCACCTTCCCTTGGCCACAAGCACCCCTTTCTAGCGCATCTTCTAGCCCTCCTTCTCCTGACCCTAATCCTATTCAGTTTTCTTTTCCCTCCAACCTACCATCTTCTTCAGCCCATATTTCCCACCCTCACCAGTCCATAAACGCCAGCGCTAATGTCCCTCCCTTTCCTTCCTCCAATATTACATCTTTCATGCCCTCTTCTTCCCTTCACCAAGCACTCACATTCAATACTAACCCCCCCCAGCATCCTCCTCTTCCCACTCACATTTCTTCCGCACGTCCCCCCTTCACTCTAGCAACCTCCGTTCCCCTCCCCATCCCTCAGAACGCTCCAGCCCTGGAACCTCCACCCGTCTCCAATACCATCAGGAATCTTATCATCTCAGAGATTTCGAATGCTTGCACCAGAAGCAGACCGACATCCGCATCCAGTGCCTCCCTATTCAGAGATGATATTCCTATAGGCCACCCCATGCATCACCTACACCAAACATCTATTTCCCTTATTTTAGACGCCATTGCTCCCAGAACACTTCAAACATATTTTACAGCTTGGAATGCATTTAAACACTTCCATTCCCTTTACAACACCCCATTTCCAAATTTTTCCCTGCTCACTATCGCTTCATTCATAACATACCTCCATTCATACAAAAAACCTACAAGCCAGCTCCATCAGAAGCTATTTAAGTGGCATTCATTTCTTTTACAAATTAATACACGGCTCTACATCAGATTCCATAGCAAATTCGCAAATCTGCCTTATCATTAAAGGCATCCAAAAAGCTCACCCCTCCCGCCCAGACACTAGGCTGCCCATCACACACCATATACTGGCTAAATGCATTTCCACCCTCCGCAAAGGCTACCTATCCACTCATACAGACCGTACCCTTGATGCTATGTTCATACTTTCTTTCTTCGGATTCCTTAGAAGTTCCGAAATTTCCATAACTTCAAAATTCGAGCCCAGCATTCACCCCATTATATCAGATCTAGCTTTGATGGATGAGGAAACAATATCGTTCCTCATTAAACAAAGCAAAACCGATCAATCCCGCAAAGGACACCTTATTTACATTTTCGACATCCCCTCTCCTACACGCCCATTCCAAACACTCCGAGCATATATGCATTACAGGAAAACCCTCAGTCCCTCCCCCTCCTCCCCGCTCTTCATAGACGAATTATCACACCCAGTAACACGCTTCTGGTTTCAAAAACACCTCAAAGCAGTCCTTCGCCTTTCAGGCTTTCCACCAGAATCATACTCTAGCCACTCATTTAGAATTGGAGCTGCCACCACTGCAGCACATAGAGGGCTATCACAACAGCACATACAAACTCTGGGGAGATGGTCATCAGATGCTTATAAGTCTTACATCCGCCTCAGCCAGAATCATCTCAAAGAAGCTCAGAAGACCCTGTCCAGAAGTAACCATCATCCTAGCTTATAATTCAGCTACTGCCCCCTCCCCCCCCCCAACACCCCCGGCCAAGCCCCCCCCCCCCCCCCCCCCCCCCCCATATATTCTGCTCACAGGGGTACCCCTTTCCCTCCCTCCTTCCCCGACTCCTGTTGAAGCAGCCTTTGATGGCCCAACTTCCCCAGCTGTGACTACGAGCACGAGTCACGTCACCCCCCCCCCCCCCTTCGGCCCTAGCTTCTTTTATTTATTTTTATCTTTATTTTTGTTCAGATACGCATATATCAAGAGCACGTTCGACACTCGCGTGCATACATATATGCCTATGTGAATAACACAACGATATATCCGCGCACGCCCACGTGCGTGGATGTACCACTTAATGCATAGTGCTGCCACCCCTAAGCTCTGGCCACCGCGGGGGCAGTCCCAGAGCTTAACCCCTTAATTCCTCCAGCAGGAGTCTCCACCGCCCAAATTCCTTTCCCCTAACTTCTGCTGGAAACAGCCTGGATAGCTCAATGCCCGAGCTGTGACTACGAGCACGAGTCACGTCACCGCCCCCTCCTAGGGCCCTAGCTTCTTTATTTTCCTTTATATTTGTTTTTGCCTGTTCGCATACGCAGGTATTAAGAGCACGAACGAGCGTTTAGACGTACGGACGCGCTCCTTAAGTATGCTCGTTGTTTGCCGTGCGTGCGCACGCGCGCATATACAGCCATATGGATATATGCATGCCTATGCGAACAATTCGTATACGTCCGCGTGCGTTCACGTGCACGGACGCGTACATTTAAACCTAGTGCTGTCACCCCTTAAGCCCTGGTCACCGCTAAAACGGTCCCCGGGCTTAAACCCCTTTTATTCTCCAGTAGGAGTCTTACTGCCCAATTCCCTCTCCCTAGACTCCTGCTGGAATCAGCCTTTGATAGCTCAATGCCCGAGCTGTGACTACGAGCACGAGTCACGTCACTGCCCACCCCCCTCTGGCCCTAGCTTCTTTGGTTTATTTCATTTTTGTTTTTGCCTGTTCATGTACGCATATATTAACCGTGCGTATGGCACGTAATTATATGCCTACATGAACATTATAATACGCGTCTAAGCGCGTCACCGCGCAGTGACGCGTATATTTATATTAGTGCTGTCACCCCTCTAGCTGGAGTCTTCATCGCCAAATTCCCACGACCCCTGCTAGAACTAGCCCAACCTCCCCAGCTGTGACTTCGAGCCCGAGTCACGTCACCGCCCACCCCCCTCTGGCCCTAGCTTCTTTTGTTTATTTTATTTTGTTTTGCTTGTTCGTGTACGCACTTATACTGAGCGTACGCATGGCACGTTCACGTTTGCCTACACGAACAATGTAATACACGTCCAAGCGCGTTAACGCGCAGGGACGTGTATACTTATACTAGTGCTGTCACCCCTCTAGCAGGAGTCTTCACCGCCCTAAAATTCCCAAGACCTCTGCTAGAACTAGCCCAACTTCCCCAGCTGTGACTACGAGCCCGAGTCACGTCATTGCCTCCGGCCCTAGCTTCATACATCTGACTACTAATATGCATATTTAGGTGTTTTAAAAAAAAAAAAATTAATATATATTTTCATATACGCGTACGTTCTTGTACTTACGCGTATGTAATAACAAAGGATATATGCATATACTAGTCAAATGCGTGTATATTACATATATATCAAGATATGGCTACATATACAGATATATATTTATACACATAGCGCTGTCACCCTCAAGCTCTAACCCCAGCCGGGACGGTCCTCGAGCTCATCACCTCTAGCGGAAGTCTTCACCATACAAGGTGCAGCTAAGACTCAGAGTCCGCTTCTTTCCCACCTATCTATTCTTTCCTCTACCACTATATCCAGCAGCCGGATATAGCACTTCTTTAAACTTTGGGGGGGCGTTCTTCGAATACACGGCTGCTGTCCCGAACTAATAGCATTTTTGGGAGGTTATCGAGAACTACCTGATCTCGTTTCACTCTTAATGCTTATTTGACCGGGCGGGAGCCTTGGGCTCGCCTATCTCTGAGCTCAGGGTTCTCTCCCGGGACAGCATGCCAAACTAGCTAAAATAGTCAAGCATTATCTAAGTGTGAACTCTTGAAGTGAAGTTTTACAAACTAATTTCGAGAGGAGCACGTGATAGGATTGACTACAGCTGATCCCTATCACCAATCACTAGCTAGCCAATCAGATCATTCAAGATCTAACATAAATACCCAGCTTTAACTTCATTTCTCATCTTCGTTTTGGAAACCCCCCCCATCCATCCCTTTTCCCTCCTCCTCAGTTAGCTTCGGGCGACACGGTGGTTCAGTGGTTAACACTGTTGCCCCACAGCAAAGAGGTCGAGTTGGTTCAATGCCAACCGAACCAGTCGACACTCTCTGTGCGGAGTTTGCATGTTCTCCCCGTGTTCGCGTGGGTTTTCCCCGGGTACTCCGGTTTCCTCCCACACTTAAAAAACATGCAACTACAGTTAAAGTCATAAGCACTTACTAAGTACAAACTTACATAACTGGTGGTATATTCTCAGGAGGTTATCGAGAACTACCTGATCTCGTTTCACTCTTAATGCTTATTTGACCGGGCGGGAGCCTTGGGCTCGCCTATCTCTGAGCTCAGGGTTCTCTCCCGGGACAGCATGCCAAACTAGCTAAAATAGTCAAGCATTATCTAAGTGTGAACTCTTGAAACATGTTTAAAACTGCATGTAATGTTGTTTAAAACCAAAAGCATGATGCATTTCATGCTTTTAAGCTGTTTTTATCAATTTCTGTTTTTGGCCTGAAAACATCATATCTCAGCCCCAGAAGCAAGAATACTGCATCAGAAGACCAAAAATGAACACTTTCAAAATCACTTGCTTTTCCCTTGAAAGTTGTTTAAACATGTTTAAAACTGCATGTAATGCTGTTTAAAACAAAAAGAATGATGGATTTCATGGTTTTAAGCTGTTTTTATCACTTTCTGTTTTTGGCCTGAAAACATCATATCTCAGCCCCAGTAGCAAGAATACTGCATCAGAAGACCAAAAATGAACACTTTCAAAATCACTTGCTTTTCCCTTGAAAGTTGTTTAAACATGTTTAAAACTGCATGTAATGTTGTTTAAAACCAAAAGCATGATGCATTTAATGCTTTTAAGCTGTTTTTATCACTTTCTGTTTTTGGCCTGAAAACATCACATCTCAGCCCCAGAAGCAAGAATACTGCATCAGAAGACCAAAAATGAGCACTATCAAAATCACTCGCTTTTGACTTGAAAGTTGTTTAAACATGTTTAAAACTGCATGTAATGTTGTTTAAAACTAAAAGAATGATGCATTTCATGCTTTTAAGCTGTTTTTATCACTTTCTGTTTTTGGCCTGAAAACACAACCCATTCTCACGCCGAAGGCGTCAAAATCTGAAGCATGGTCAAGCACCTTGCGCGTCAGTATGAAGACGCTGAAAGCGCCCCCTGGCGTCAGTATACCGACGCAAAAGGAATTTCATTGCTTTCAATGGGTTGCACTGAGGCGTCAAATGGAGACGCTCAAAGCCCTAGTATAATTACCAATTGATGTCAACGCAATATTTTAAACCTGGTTTACGCCTATTATCGTAGTTTTCTTATTTAAAACTATGTGATTTTTGTTTTGTTCATGAAAAGCATCTGTAAACAGGGTTGAGACAACTGTAAACAAGGATACACGCAGGTCAACGTTACTTCCATTCAACGGTGAGTTTAACATCACTCAGCTATTGGTCAAACAGCTTCACCGGTGAGTTCGACTCCACGAGACGTGCAACAATACGTGTGGTAGGTTAATGCTGCATAATGTATTTTTATTATTATTGGAGATTAGTTGGTGTTGATAAATATGTTATATATCACATACTTTATATTGAATGAGTGAAATTATAGTCGATTGCCCAATTTAGGGTAAATATGCCTAATAATATCATTAATAAAACTGATTAATTCATTTTTATTTGTATTTTTTTACTTCAAAAAATATTACATTTAAAGTACTAAGTTTAAAAAATATTTTAGCTGATCTTTTTATTATCAAATTATTCATTGAAGTTGGGGGTCATTGTATAGCGCGCTCTATTTTTTTACAGTCTATGGTCGCGATCCCAAGGTTCATTGCGATCCCAAGGTCCACTGCAGTTTTCCACTCGTTAAGTAAGAAGTAAATAAATAAAGGCGATTTGTTGATTCACATTAGGGCTTTGTTTAGAACATTTATAAAAGCAAGGTAGCTATCTCCTGATGCAGTACATGACTGCAGACTTGATATAAATAAAGCATGTACTGTAAACTAGCAACGTTATCTAATTACATCCAAGTTTATTTATTAAAAAAAATATTTTTCCCACATATAGTCATGCATAGCTCAGAACAATATAGTTATACATTTTAAGATGAGGAACAGTTACCAGATTGTTGTTTTCCACAACAGTAATCGTCCAAAATCTATATAAATGGTGCAGATAAATGAATATTCAATAAAAATTACCTCTAATAATAAAATTGTTATTCGTAACTGCATCAATATTAAAGCAAATCAAGAGTTTCTCAAAAGTTTAAAGGCTACATTGTAACTACAATTATTTCCCATGCCTTAAAAGAAACAAAAAAGGCAGACATAACAGAAATTCTGCATGTCTGAGCACATTTTATTTATTGTACAACACAAAACTGACCAAAAACGGCTTAATCTACCAAATATATATATACAATTAAAGTCAGAATTATTAGCCCACCTTTGATTTTTTTTTTCTTTTTTAAATATTTGCCAAATGATGTTTAACAGAGCAAGGAAATTTTCACAGTATGTCTGATAATATTCTTTCTTCTGGAGAAAGTCTTATTTGTTTTATTTCGGCAAGAATAAAAGCAGTTTTTAATTTTTTAAAACACATTTTAAGGTCACTATTAATAGCCCCTTTAAGCTTTATATTTTTCTGATAGTCTACAGAACAAACCATCATTACATAATAACTTGCCTAATTACCCTAACCTGCCTAGTTAACCTAATTAACCTAGTTAAGCCTTTAAATGTGTCTTGAAAAATATCTAGTAAAATATAATTTACTGTCATCATGGCAAAGATAAAATAAATCAGTTATTAGAGATGAGTTATTAAAACTATTATGTTTAGAAATGTGTTGAAAAAATCTGCTCTCTGTTAAACAGAAATTGGGGAAAAAATAAGCATGGAGGCTCATTATTCAGGGTGGCTAATAATTTTCACTTCAACTATATATATATATATATATATATATGTATATATGTATGTATGTATATGTGTGTGGGATAAGTCTGTTGAGAAAAGCAGATTGTTGCAGATGATTATGCCCTTATTTAAGTTAAAATGCAACTTTTCATTATTTGAAGTATAACATAAGCTAAAGTATATCATAAATTTTGGTAAAGAGACACAACAAACTGTCTTCTCTGTCAAATAATAGTGTCAGTCATGATGGTAATAGTAAAACTCAAGGATTACCTTGGACCTTCTCAGAAATTTACTATTGATCATATGTATAATGCTTTTTAAATCCTAATCTTAAACAGATTAAGGTTCATTTTAGACTACACTTAAATGACACTACAATTGCTAATTGCAGTACTAATGTATCTAGTAGTTTAGTGGGTTTAACTAATGTCACATCTGTTTTTATTCATTTCAGATGCAGAAGCTTTAGACACTGGATTACAAGTCCAATGTATTTATTGTAAAACAGTAGAAAAATCTGCAAATAAGTGGGTTGCAGACATAATTACTCCTCTGTCTTCCACACTTGTAGCAATAGAATGCAGAGACCATATGAATTCATCTTGACTAAGGGTAAGGTTTTTGTCCAGAATTAGTCATTATTTTAAATCATGGTATTTTCTTTGTTAATATGTACCTATTTGATTAGAAAGTACTTTCTTTTAATAAAGATCTCTTCACAGCACAGCATCTGAACAGTCACAACCTCACAAAGCAGCACAACCGCCCCACTCAGGATCAGTGTAATGGTGCCATTTTGAAGCTGGAACCTCATCTTGTGTACAGAAAAGGCAGAGTTGACTGGTTGTCTTGCATTGTGTGGTAAGTCATAGTTTTATTAATTGTTCAATTTCATTGCAACACTAAGTAGTCCATTCTGTGGCCAATATGATATAAAGGGCATAAAATGGGACTGACGTGATCATTGTTTTGATTTCTAATTAAGTACTGAAGGGGCTACACACGTAGCTACATTGAGTAGGACATATCTTTTAGTATACTCTTAAAGAGATGCTTCACCCAAAAATGAAAATTTTGTCATTAATGCCTCATCCTTCACTTGTTCCAAATGTGTCTGAGTTGCTTTCTTCAGTTAAACACACAAAAAAGATATTTTAAAGTGAGATGAAAACCTGTAAACATTTACTTCTATAGTATTTGTTTTTTTTTCTACTATGTATGTCAGGGGTTTCAGGTTTTCCGCTTTCTTCAAAAAACTTCCTTTGTGTTCAACACAAAGAAACTTCCAAGTTTTATAAAAAAGGTTTACAACCACTTGACAGAGAATAAGTACTGAACTATTCTTTAACCCAAACTAGTTGACTTTACTAGAAAATTGTATAGAAACCCATTGCCTTGAACCCTTTACATTATATACAAGGTAAAATTTAACAGCCCTACTTGAATTAACATATGACTGTAAGTCCAATAATATTGTAAAGGTTCTGAGTTAATTCAAGTAGGGCTGTTTAATTTCACCTTGTGTAAAAGCATAAGTGGTTTAAGGCAACAGGTTTTTATGCAGTTTTCTAATAAAGTCAACTAGTTTGGGTTAAGAGTGTAATGGGTTACACTAATAGCAGTGAATCATGCAGGCATAAAATAAATGTTTAGTCATGTAAAGCAATAAATTTGTCATAATTTAGCAGTGTTTTTAGGGTGGAGCACTGTATGCTGTTGTAGTTTTCAAAGAATTAATGAGACAAACAGTGTGTTTTAAATAGCAAGAAGTGATCAGTGCAGTCACTATCATCATCTCTGAGTCTGTAGAACTGTCAGATCTGCTAGGAATACATGAAACATCCTGAAACTGTTTAAACTTATTTCAGCAGTTAATTCAAGAGTGCCAGGTTTAATGACACTTTACAGATATAAATAAATATCACTGAACTTTCTAAATCAAACCTAACAATCATCTTGATTCTTTGTTTTTTAATGATGTTGTGCACTTCTGATACTTTACAGTGGCAAAACCTGGGATAAAACATGGGAGCCTGCCAGAAATTCCCGACACTTTACTCCCAAGTCTCCTCATGCCAACCAGTTTGCAGTATGACAGTCTAGTCACCATAAACACCTGGACTCGCCAAGCACACTTTGGTTCTTAGTGTTTTGTAAAAAACACAGTAAGTGTTTTTTAAGTGTCAGTAAGTACTTGAATATGTTTTTGAATAGTGTCATAGCTTTTAGGCACTTTTGATGTTTAAGTTTAGAAAGTTGTCATTATAAACATAATGTGCATTTGTCATGAATTTGACTTGTTGTTGTGAAAGCTGTTTGTTATAAGGGCATTTCCAAAGGCATCATTTGAAAAGATTTTTTGCAGTGCAGTTTTACTTGAGCTTGACACACCAGATGTGAAATGAATAAATACCACAAAATAAATATAATAATAATACAAAATATAAATTTCCTTCAATTCTAATTGTTTTAACCATTTATATATGTATGGTAATAAAATATTGCAATAAAAACTTACAAATTACAGTTTTTTGGTGTTTGCATGTTTGTGTGATTTATTTTTTGTGGTATTATAAATACATTATAAAAATATTTCATTAAAAATGTATTGTGTTTATTTGCATACTCATTTACAATGAACTTCTATTTTTACTATTTAATGGGCACTAAATTTGTCATGAAGTTTGACATATCGTCATCTTAGAATTATAAGGTTCTATCTGCGTTCTGAATGATTTTGAGATATTGAGCTTCAAAGTTTTGCATTCCATAGCAAACAGTATGTGTGTAACATTTGTTTTTTTAAATAAAATGTAAACAAATGTAAACAAAAAAAAAACATCCCATAGTGTAAATAAGTTGTCATTTAATAAGAATATGTCAATAACTCAATTTTGACAAAAATGTCAGATAGAACCTTATAATTCTAAGGTGACAATATATTTATATTTGGATACCTACAGGATGAGGGTTCATTTACAGGAAATACAGAACTATATATGTTTTCAAACATGACATTTATTATTTTATTATTTATTTAAAATGTAGTATACAGCCTATGATCTGGTTTCACTGTGATCACATTCCACATCAGGTTACCCCCACAAAGGAATTTGTCACTGTAAATATACATTTGTATTTTTAATAAGATATAATAATTAACATGTAATATTAATATGAATTTTAATATTTAAGTTATAAGGTTACTATAATCTACCTTCAGCCGGAAGATTACCAAATAGAGACATCAAGTGTGACGTAGATTGCGACGTTGTGGTTGGACTAACTTTAAAGCCAAATTAAAAGATGCTTCGTGTTGCTAACTATGTTTTGCTAACTTTGCCACATTCCTAACAATGTCCTTTATCAATGAGATATCGCTATGTTTCAAATATTTACCGATTAACCAAGATCGTAACCCTAAATTAACCCTAACTGCATCTTTTAAAGAACTACAATTTAGTAGCCATGTTTTTCTCGTCCCATCTATATAGTGACAAAGGCTTGTGAGTAATGTAGTTTAAAACCTTTTTGTAATAAAATGTAATAAATACTATCTTTAATTAACATAAGACTATCTAAATAATGTCATTGTTTCTATATTTATGACATATATGAAAGCCAGGCATACATTTGTTATTTTACAACGAGTGTTTTTTTTTAAACAGCTTTTATTGACATATCAGAAAACTATGTCCAACATTATTTATTGAACATAACATAGGTAATAGTCTTGCGGATTTTCTCTTATATATTCTAATTTGACTTCGAGTTAGAGCCGTTTGCAATGTGAACACGTTTTCCTTTTCTATGGGGCTCTACACATCCCCTGGGAGTAGGGCAGTAAAACCTAAACAGATGTATCATCTTCAACATGGACAACAAATTGTATTGTCACATGTACAGTTGTGTTAAAAAAAATAAGCTGTACAACATTAGTATCCTCTTAAATCACTAGTTATCAGCAATATGATTTATGTTCCTCACAAATTATATGAGTAATTGGTTAATTCATTGAATAGGAAGTGTTCCGAATAATATGTGTGGATTTTATGACACTGGATTAATTCTGGAAAAGAAATTGTTTCAATAATGGTCGTTTGATGTTTAATTGATTACACTTTATTTGAAATATCGATAAAAGCTATTTTAAAATATGTAAATGTTTATAAATGTAACCTTTTTAAAGGCATTGCATTTGCTTTAAAAACAACTCTTTATCAGAACATTTTTACTTTCTAAATTTTCAACTTGTGTAACTACACTTAGAAATAAATGTATGCGAGCTGTCACTGGGGTGGTACCTTTTCAAAAGGTACATGTTTGTAATTAAAGGATTCATATTGGTACCTCAAAAGTATATAAAATTTTAAGAGGAACACTTTTGTACTTTTTCTGTACTATTATGTACCCTTGAGGCATTAATATGGACCTTTTAGGTACAAATTTGTACCTTTTTAACAGGTACCACCCCAGTGACAATGGATGAACTTGTATTTAATCTAGGAAATAATGATTCCACATAATTTCTTTATCCTGCATGTGTCCCTATAATAATCTTTAAACAGTTTTCAGTTATTACACAGCATACTACACGATGATACTGACAAACGTGACCTTTGTTATCTTTCTTCAGCCAAGGACTAAAGTCTGAAATAAAAATTTCTCCTTGGTCATACCATATTTCTTCAAATTAGTATTACGCCATGCAACTTATTGTGTCTTGTGGTGAAACTCAATCTGGATAATTTTGTAGACACTGCATTTAATTATTGTTTTCATCATGGGTTAATTTGCTAATTATTTTCTTTATTAATCAAATGATTTGTAAGAATTGCTACATTGTAAAAACTATGAAAATAGTGGGAAATGAGGTTACAATGACGAAAAGATATCTTTACAAATTCTGTGAATAGTTCAAACCTCCAAATGATTAAAATGCATACCCATTAAACAACAAAATAAAAATGCAAGCCTTCACATTATCTAAACTAGAAGTAAAATAATTTTGTGCTGTACTTATATGCAAGTATAAGCTACTGAGATGTTTTATGTATACAAAAAAATATATATTTTATTTTTTGTTTGTTTTGAAAATGTTTTATTTGGCATTATTTTATTTTCTTGCATTTAATAGAATATTATACAATTTTTATTTTATTTTATTGTTATTAATATTATTTTATTTTTAAACAGAACAACAGTGGTACTGATATCTTGTAACAACAAGTACAGCAGTTTTTGTTAGACATTCTAACAAATGCATACAAATACTTCAAAGCAAAAACAAAAATAAAAGAAGATTATAAAACAAATTTAGAAAGACATATAGTCACTGAGTACCCTCAAGAAAAATCCAGAAGGAGGACCAAATATGCCAGAACACATCAGATCTTTGATGTAAATCTCAGGTTAATTTTTCCAGTGGTAGAAGTCTGTTTACCGGTCTCAGCCACATATTGACTGGAGGTATCTGAGCAGTTGACCATAATAATAATAATAATAATAATAATAATAATAATAATATAAATTTTTTTGGCCCAGTATATGCAAAAATTCAATACACATTCTTTGTCATAAAATTCATATTTTAAAAGCTTTTAATGTCAGTTAATGCATTTATTTTATTTTCATATAGAGTACCTCAAATCTATACATGTAAGCAGTTACAATAATGCTCTTAATTTACACCACTAATTGATTTTAGAGGCATGCATACATACTGTACATATCTATGTATTTGGAAAAAAGGAGACAACAATTGGGTTATGATCAAAATCAGATTTTATTACATGCTTTAGATTCAGGGTTAAGGTCATTGTCTTCTTTCTTTACATTAAAAGAAAATCCGTAGTCAATGTCATACTCATCAGCTCGAGCTTTATTTAAAAAAATGTATGTTCTCTGCTCCAGCCAAAACTTGCAGATACCTTGCAGGTCTCTAGCACCCTCGTATCGTAGTTTTTTCTCAGTTATTTTGTTGCTTTCCGAGAATGATGATCCACAGACCTTTCAACCCCTCTTCGTTTAGGCCACATGTCGAATCTTAAAAGAAAAATACAACAACATTAAAATTGATTAACATCCTTTGGACTGGGTAACCTTATGCTTATGTTAGTGCCAAATAATTTAAATACATACTTTTCAATGGCAAACAAGCAGGACAGTTCTCTGAAGGAACCAGGATGAGTTAAAAGGTATTTGCAGTGGTTGGCCATCTCTGCCACAAGAATCCTCTGGTTCTCCTAAAGAATCCTTACTAGCATGATGATGTTGAACGCCCTTCTCCTCGTTGTTAGATCGACAGAGTCTGAAATGCATTCATAAGAAGAAAGTTGTATCAATCAACAAACATCAACTTTTAAAGAATCAAAACTGGCAGAAGTCCAGTGTACATACCATGCCATAAGGCGAAGACATCCACATCACTTCTGTTTTTTGTTGTCTTTGCTTCTGCTAGTGGAAAAAGTTACAAAAATGGTAAAACTTACAATTATTCATGACAACATGTAATAGTAATAATAACTCCCTCACCGTCTGCCCACTCCTCTACATCACAGACCAAAGTCTTCCAGTTGGTTTCCAGTCACTGCCAGTTTCATGGATTCTGTTTTGCAACTTGCTTTGCAGAGCTTTTGTGGTCTACAGTGATCAGCAATGAAAAATCATAATACTATTCAAATAGGTTACTGAACATCTAAAACAAATTCTACTGGATGTCGTTACCTTCTGATATCAACAGGTCAGCGGGATGGCCAAATTGTTGAACATCTGCTAATTCCAGCACATGACCATGAGAGTTACAGTAGCATGTCTGGTCACTGCAATCCTAGAGAGGAAGCATTGCACTGTTCCAACCTCCTCCCCAAGAGTTAAACCACACCTATTCTGGTATGCCTCACTCCGTTTCACCTGGTTAACATATACAAACAAACAAACAAACAAACAAATAAGTAAACCAATAACAAAGTTTTGGCATCAGTTTAAGATAATCACGTAGTTCACCTATCTCACATTTAATTTCATGTGCTTTGGCATGAAACACCAAAATTAAGGGCTTAAAGAGAGTGCTGGAACTTTGGACAGCTTTTGCAACTCTTTGGAGGTCGTGTCATTAGTTAATGTAGTCCACAAATCTTCCTGTCAATCCTTAATCCTTAGCTGTAAATACACATTCAAAGAATGCCTGTGTTTGAAAAAGAAAAGAAACAGTACAGAACAAGTACATGACAGTTTATATATTATAATCTAATTTTACTATGTGAACATCAAAGAGCTGTTTTCTTGTTAATTTAGTTTCAACACATACAGTTTAAAGTACCTAGTGCATTCTTGAAATGATAATGGTTATGGTTCACATCTACTTAAATTGGCAGTATATCTGGTGTGGAAGGACAGATGAAGGGCTCTTCCTTGCAAATACTATCCACCTTGTACCGCACAGACTCCCACTCAAAAATATCTCAGAAAACTGTCTGCTGAGATTTTGGCAGTCTATTAAAAATAATTAAACCAACATCTTTTCCACCTACAATGGAAAGAATATAAAAATATTTTAGGATATATCACTTTAATACTTGCATGACCAAATCGGAGATAAAAAGGCCATCATTATGCCTTAGTTTAAATAAAACCAAATTTTTACTCTAGCCCACTGTCACCTAGGTTTACAAATACAGGGATTAATGGAAACAATGAAATACACACCAACAGTCACTGGAGCAAGGCCCTCTCACAGTTGGGAAGATCAGAGTTCCTATGATCTGTAACAGATAAAGCAACAGAAAATGAACATTTATAACATTTCCAACTTATCCTAAGACTAGTAGACAAGCAGCAAAAGCAGACTTCTAATTTCCTGGACAACAACGTGGACAGTCCAATCAGTTTATGGTCTACAAGGTGTCATACAAATCAGACAAAACAAAATACTTTCTGATAAAGAAAAAAAAAGGTTGGCCACTATCAACACTATCAAACAGTTAAACCACAGTCTTTTGTGAGCTTATACTGTAGTTTAATGTTTTTAATAAACAATAGTAATAGTAAAACTAATGTGTCTCTTTCCGTTAATACAATAGTAGTGGAAGAATAAATACATGTAAATTTTATCTCATACAACCATATATGTCTAAACATTGTAGATATTTAATATACATGGAATGAAAAACTAACCCTTGACTGATTCCAGATCGGTCTTGGCCTTCCTTACACAATGTGTCTGTCTCTTTCTCCAACATACCCTTGATTCAGGTGTCTTTACTGGTGGTGCTTCCTGCAGATCACCAAGTTGTCATCAAGACTTGGGTTATAATTGAGATCTTGATGATCAATTCGAGTATCAAGGTTCATAGGTTGCTCATGGAGTTCTGTATCACTCATGGTGATAGGCAGAAACAGACAGAAAGACAGAAGGTCAAGGATTAATCAAACAAATACAAATATGTTAACAGAGATAGAGAGAGGGACAAGTGTAATTTAACAATATAGGCATGGGTTCTAAAAGTGCCTTTAGCTTTTGCTTGTTAGTAAATAAAATTGGAATTTTAAAGTAATTTGAAGGACCTGAAAAGAGCAAAGAAAAAAAATATAATATATATATATATATATATATATATATATATATATATATATATATATATATATATATATATATATATATATATATATATATATACACACACACACACACACACACACACACACACAGTTGAAGTCAGAATTATTAGCCCCCATTTATTTTTTTCTCCAATTTCTGTTTAACAGAGAAAAGATTTTTTTCAGAACATTTAACATTATATAAACAAATAAAGTTTTAAATAGTTTTAATAACTCATCTCTATTAACTGATTTATTTTATCTTTGTCATGATGACAGTAAATAATATTAGACTATATATATTTTTAAGACACTTCTATACAGCTTAAAGTGACATTTAAAGGCTTAACTAGGTTAATTAGGTTAACTAGGCAGGTTAGGGTAATTAGGCAAGTTATTGTATAACGATGGTTTGTTCTGTAGACTATCAGAAAAATATAAAGCTTAAAGGGGCTATTATTTTGACCTTAAAATGTGTTTTAAAAAATTAAAAACTGCTTTTATTCTAGCCGAAATAAAACAGATAAGACTTTCTCCAGAAGAAAAAATATTATCAGACATACTGTGAAAATTTCCTTGCTCTGTTAAACATCATTTGGCAAATATTTAAAAAAAGAAAAAAAAAATCAAAGGTGGGCTAATAATTCTGACTTTAATTGTATATATATTTGGTAGATTAAGCCGTTTTTGGTCAGTTTTGTGTTGTACAATAAATAAAATGTGCTCAGACATGCAGAATTTCTGTTATGTCTGCCTTTTTTGTTTCTTTTAAGGCATGGGAAATAATTGTAGTTACAATGTAGCCTTTAAACTTTTGAGAAACTCTTGATTTGCTTTAATATTGATGCAGTTACGAATAACAATTTTATTATTAGAGGTAATTTTTATTGAATATTCATTTATCTGCACCATTTATATAGATTTTGGACGATTACTGTTGTGGAAAACAACAATCTGGTAACTGTTCCTCATCTTAAAATGTATAACTATATTGTTCTGAGCTATGCATGACTATATGTGGGAAAAATATTTTTTTTAATAAATAAACTTGGATGTAATTAGATAACGTTGCTAGTTTACAGTACATGCTTTATTTATATCAAGTCTGCAGTCATGTACTGCATCAGGAGATAGCTACCTTGCTTTTATAAATGTTCTAAACAAACCCCTAATGTGAATCAACAAATCGCCTTTATTTACTTACTTCTTACTTACCGAGTGGAAAACCGCAGTAGACCTTGGGATCGCAATGAACCTTGGGATCGCGACCATAGACTGTAAAAAAATAGAGCGCGCTATACAATGACCCCCAACTTCAATGAATAATTTGATAATAAAAAGATCAGCTAAAATATTTTTTAAACTTAGTACTTTAAATGTAATATTTTTTGAAGTAAAAAAATACAAATAAAAATGAATTAATCAGTTTAATTTAAGATATTATTAGGCATATTTACCATAAACTGGGCAATCGAACCGGCATGGGCGGATTAATGGCCGCATGAAAAACGGGCTTTAATTTGGAAACATGAAACACGGGATGTATTCTCCTGTACGTTGGAGGAAGTTTGAGGCGGACTGCCACCGGACTAATGATCTTGATGACAGTGAATGGGCCAATAAATTTAGGTGCAAGTTTATTACATACGGAGCGCAAAGGAATATTCTTGGTTGAAAGCCACACTTTTTGACCGACGACGTAAACGGGAGGCTTAGACCGGTGGCGATCGGCCTTCGCCTTGGTGCGCGCACCCACTTGGAGGAGGGTCTGTCTGGCCCTGTTCCAAGTGCGTCGACACCTCTGGACAAAGGCGTGAGCAGAGGGAACCGCGCTTTCAGATTCCAGACTGGGAAAAACTGGTGGCTGGTAACCTAAACTACACTGAAACGGAGAAAGGCCCGTGGCAGACACTGGTAATGAATTGTGTGCGTACTCCACCCATGGGAGCTGCTGACTCCAAGAGGCGGGATTCTGGGAAACCAAACAACGTAACACACGTTCGAGATCTTGGTTGGCCCTCTCTGTTTGTCCGTTACTCTGAGGATGAAAACCAGAAGAAAGACTTACAGTCGCCCCCAATAAATGACAGAATTCTCTCCAAAATTTAGAGACAAACTGAGGCCCCCTGTCAGAAACCACGTCTGTCGGGAGGCCATGAATGCGAAAGACGTGATTGACGACAGCAACCGCTGTCTCTCTGGCTGAAAGTAATTTGGGCAGAGGGATAAAATGAGTAGCCTTCGAAAACCGGTCCACAACGGTCAAAACAGCCGTATTGCCACCAGATGGCGGGAGACCTGTGACAAAATCTAGCGAAATGTGCTACAAAGGCACTGACAGAGGCTGGAGGAGCCCAGCGGGAGGACGATTGGAAGTCTTAGAAACAGCACAAACAGAACAGGCCAAAACAAACCCACGTATGTCCCCTGCCATAGCTGGCCACCAAAATCGTTGTTTAACCAAAAATAAGGTACGACTCACCCCTGGATGACAAGCCACTTTGGAAGAGTGTCCCCATCGGATGACGTCAGACCGAATCTCCTCCGGCACAAACAAACGACTGGGTGGGCATCCGGGCGGGGGTGTTACCCCTTCCAAGGCTGTGCGAACCCTGCTCTCGATTTCCCATGTCACCGCAGAAATGCAAATCTTCTGGGGAACGATAGGTTCGAGGGACGTATTGCGTTCGGAAAAATCAAAAAGGCGGGATAACGCATCGGGTTTGATGTTTTTGGAACCCGGTCGATAAGAGATGGTAAAGTCGAACCGTCCGAAAAATAATGCCCACCGAGCCTGCCTGGAGCTAAGTCGTTTGGCGGACTTGATGTATTCAAGGTTCTTATGATCAGTCCAAACGATAAAGGGAACCCCCGAACCCTCCAACCAATGACGCCACTCCTCCAAAGCGAGTTTGACCGCCAACAACTCCCTATTACCAATTTCGTAATTACGTTCCGTGGGAGATAATCGGTGTGAAAAAAACGCGCAAGGATAAATTCTGTCGTCCGAGGCTGCGCGCTGGGACAGGATAGCACCCACCCCCACCTCTGACGCGTCAACCTCCACCACAAACTGCCGGGAAGGATCAGGGGTCACCAGGGGACTGAAACAAAGCGACCCTTTAATTTTGTGAATGCTGCTTGTGCAGCACTCGACCACCTGAACGGAGTCTTGGAGGAGGTTAAGGACGTCAGAGGGGCGGCGAGCTGGCTGAAATTGCGAATAAAACGCCGGTAAAAATTGGCGAAGCCCAGAAATCTCTGCAGGGCCTTACGAGACTCTGGATTTGGCTAATTTACCACAGCCTGGATCTTCTCTGGATCCATGCGCACCCCCTCGACCAACACAATGTGTCCTAGGAAAGGAACAGACTGTGCATGGAACACGCATTTCTCCGCCTTGACAAAAAGCCCATTCTCTAGCAGCCTCTGAAGCACTCGTCTGACATGTTGCACATGTTCCTGGAGAGAACGGGAAAAAATCAGAATGTCATCCAGGTAGACATAAATAAACTGATCTATCATATCTCGCAACACATCATTAACGAGTGCTTGGAAAACTGCGGGGGCGTTGGAAAGCCCAAAGGGAAGAACACAATATTCAAAATGCCCCCTGGGGGTATTAAACGCCGTTTTCCATTCATGGCCCTCCTTGATGCGAACCAAATGATAAGCGTTGCGGAGGTCTAATTTCGTGAAATAAGAGGCCCCCTGCAGACGCTCGAACGCTGAAGACATCAGCGGCAAAGGATACGTATTCTTCACCGTAATGTTATTCAACCCTCGATAATCTATGCAGGGTCGAAGAGAGCCATCCTTCTTTTTCACGAAAAAAAACCCCGCCCCCGCCGGTGAAGAAGAAGGGTGGAAGATCTTGGCCGCTAGAGAATCAGAAATATATTTCTCCATGGCCTCCCTCTTAGGAATGGAAAGAGAGTATAACTTGCCTTTAGGCGGAGACGTACCTGGCAGTAAGTCTATAGCACAGTCATAGGGAGGATGAGGAGGAAGAGAAGCAGCCCGAGACTTACTGAACACTCTCTTCAGGTCGAGGTACTCACTGGGCATGTTTGACAGGTCCATACGCTCCTCCTGAAACACAGAACAAGACACAGCAGAACGAGCAGACGAAAGACAAGACTCATGACAGTTCTCACTCCACGAAAATATTGTGCTGAGACCCCAATTAATATGAGGTTTGTGGAGAACCAACCAGGGGTGACCTAAAACCACCGGTGTGTTAGTACAATCAGTTAAAAAAAATGAAATGTTTTCAACATGATTTCCAGACGTAATGAGTCTTATGGGTCTAGTGGAGTGAGTAATAGTGGGAAGAGAAAGTCCGCTGAGGGCGCGTACTGCAATGGGTTGTGAAAGAGCGATAACCGGAAGTTTAAAACTGAAAGCAAAACTAGAGTCCAGGAAGTTCCCTTCTGCTCCGGAATCAATGAGAGCGTGGGTGTCTTTAGTTCCGCCTCCCCATGACAGCGTAACAGGCAGTAAGGTAGCCGCCGTAGTGGATTTCTCCAAATTGATTTCACCCATCAGTAAACTCTTGTCCGGACAAAACCCCACGCGATGTCCCGCGCCGCTATAGTAAAGGCAGGGTCCCTCGTCTCTCCCTCGGCCCTTCTCCTGCACGGACCAGCGAGATCCGCCCACCTGCGTAGGTTCCGGGTCATCAACACTCGCTTCCGCCGTCATAGCCAAAACAGAAGAATTAGCGACAGGACCCGCAATTCTCTCCTGCAGCGCGCGGTCAGCTCTGTGACACAATCTGGTGTCTACACGAATAGCCAGATCCACTAGCTCATCCAGAGACTTGGGAAGATCCAGTGTGTATATCCCGTCCTGCAGACGGTCCGACAACCCGTGCAGGAACATATCCCACTGGGCCTCCGTGTTCCAGCCGCATTCAGCAGCCAGAGTCCGGAACTCGATTGAGTAATCCGCTACACTCCGACTCCCCTGACGGAGCTCAGCCAGGATACGAGCGGCTTCTCTCCCGGAGGCAGCGCGATCAAACACTTTCTTGAGCTCCTTAGAGAATAGCTCAAATGTGGAACAGCAAGGAAGCTTTCGTTCCCAGGCTGTAGTTCCCCACAGAGCCGCCCTCCCGGAAAGGAGTGTGATGATAAAAGCAACCTTAGACTGTTCTGTGGAGAATAAGGACGGTTGGAGGGATAAATACAGAGAGCATTAAGACAGAAAGGACCGACACCGGAGAGGATCTCCGTCATAACAAGTCGGTGGAGGAAGGCGAGGCTCGACCAAGCGGCTAGCAGCGACCGGTGCTGGCGACACCTCTGGAGCTGGTGCGGGCTTATCCTGAACTGTTCCAGTAGCCAGCTGCTGAACTTGGGTAGTGAGCAGGGAAACCTGGCCGACCAGAGTCTGAATGGCCAGAGCGGCGGTAGCCAATGCCTCATCCTGCCGATCAATCCTGGCGCCGCTGAGTGTGAAGAACTCGGAGATCTGTGACGCACTCGCTGGATCCATAATAAGGTCAGTTCGTTTTGTTATGTTTAAAACTGCATGTAATGTTGTTTAAAACCAAAAGAATGATGCATTTCATGCTTTTAAGCTGTTTTTATCACTTTCTGTTTTTGGCCTGAAAACATCATATCTCAGCCTCAGAAGCAAGAATACTGCGTCAGAAGACCAAAAATGAGCACTTCGAAAATCACTTGCTTTTCCCTTGAAAGTTGTTTAAACATGTTTAAATCTGCATGTAATGTTGTTTAAAACCAAAAGCATGATGCATTTCATGCTTTTAAGCTGTTTTTATCACTTTCTGTTTTTGGCCTGAAAACATCATATCTCAGCCCCAGAAGCAAGAATACTGCATCAGAAGACTAAAAATGAGCACTTTCAAAATCACTCGCTTTTCCCTTGAAAGTTGTTTAAACATGTTTAAAACTGCATGTAATGTTGTTTAAAACTAAAAGAATGATGCATTTCATGCTTTTAAGCTGTTTTTATCACTTTCTGTTTTTGGCCTGAAAACATCATATCTCAGCCCCAGAAGCAAGAATACTGCATCAGAAGACCAAAAATGAGCACTTTTAAAATCACTTGCTTTTCCCTTAAAGTTGTTTAAACATGTTTAAAACTGCATGTAATGCTGTTTAAAACTAAAAGAATGATGGATTTCATGGTTTTAAGCTGTTTTTATCAATTTCTGTTTTTGGCCTGAAAACATCATATCTCAGCCCCAAAAGCAAGAATACTGCATCAGAAGACCAAAAATGAACACTTTCAAAATCACTTACTTTTTCTTGAAAGTTGTTTAAACATGTTTAAAACTGCATGTAATGCTGTTTAAAACAAAAAGAATGATGGATTTCATGGTTTTAAGCTGTTTTTATCACTTTCTGTTTTTATCCTGAAAACATCATATCTCAGCCCCAGTAGCAAGAATACTGCATCAGAAGTCCAAAAATGAACACATTCAAAATCACTTGATTTTCCCTTGAAAGTTGTTTAAACATGTTTCAAACGGCATGTAGTCTTGTTTAAAACAAACAGAATGATGCATTTCATGGTTTTAAGCTGTTTTGATCACTTTCTGTTTTTGGCCTGGAAACATCATATCTTAGCCCCAGAAGCAAGAATACTGCATCAGAATTCCAAAAATGAACACATTCAAAATCACTTGCTTTTCCCTTGAAAGTTGTTGTTTAAAACTGCATGTAATGTTGTTTAAATCAAATAGAATGATGCATTTCATGGTTTTAAATAGTTTTGATCACTTTCTGTTTTTGGCCTGTAAACATTTCCCAGCCCCAGAAGCAAGAATAGTGCATCAGAAGACTAAAAATTAACACATTTAAAATCACTTGCTTTTCCCTTGAAAGTTGTTTAAACATGTTTCTAACGGCATGTAGTGTTGTTTAAAACAAATAGAATGATGCATTTCATGGTTTTAAGCTGTTTTTATGTCTTTCTGCTTTTGGCCTGGAAACATCATATCTTAGCCCCAGAAGCAGCAATACTGCATCAGAAGTCCAAAAATGAACACTTTCAAAATCACTTGCTTTTCCCTTGAAAGTTGTTTAAACATGTTTAAAACGGCATGTAGTGTTGTTTAAAACAAATAGCATGATGCATTTCATGCTTTTAAGCGGTTTCGATCACTTTCTGTTTTTGGCCTGTAAACATCATATATTAGCCCCAGAAGCAAGAACCCTGCACCAGAAGTCTAAAAATGAACACATTCAAAATCACTTGCTTTTCTTTTGAAAGTTGTTTAAACATGTTTAAAACTGCATGTAGTGTTGTTTAAAACAAATAGATTGATGCATTTCATGCTTTTAAGCTGTTTTTTTTGTTTTTTTATCACTTTCTGTTTTTGCCCTGGAAACATCATATCTCAGCCCCAGAAGCAAGAATAGTGCATCAGAAGTCCAAAAATGAACACATTTAAAATCAATTGCTTTTCCCTTGAAAGTTGTTTAAACATGTTTAAAACTGCATGTAGTGTTGTTTAAAACAAATAGAATAATGCATTTCATGCTTTTAAGCTGTTTTTATCACTTTCTGTTTTTGGCCTGGAAACATCATATCTCAGCCCTAGAAACAAGAATACTGCATCAGAAGTCCAAAAATAAACACATTCAAAATCACTTGCTTTTCCCTTGAAAGTTGTTTAAACATGTTTAAAACTGCATGTAATTTTGTTTAAAACAAATAGAATGATGCATGTCATGGTTTAAGCTGTTTTGATCACTTTCTGTTTTTCGCCTGGAAACATAATATCTCAGCCCCAGGAGCAAGAATTCTGCTTCAGAAGTCAAAAAACATGAACACTTTCAAAATCACATGCTTTCCCATTGAAACTTGTTTAAACATGTTTAAAACTGTATGTGATGTTGTTTAAAACAAAAGGAATGATGCATTTCATGGTTTTAAGCTGTTTTGATCACTTTCTGTTTTTGGCCTGAAAACATCATATCTCAGCCTCAGAAGCAAGAATACTGCATCAGAAGTCCAAATATGAACACATTCAAAATCACTTGCTTTTCCCTTGAAAGTTGTTTAAACATGTTTAAAACTGCATGTAATGTTATTTAAAACCAAAAGAATGATGCATTTTATGCTTTTAAGCTGTTTTTATCACTTTCTGTTTTTGGCCTGAAAACATCATATCTCAGCCCCAGAAGCAAGAATACTGCATCAGAAGACCAAAAATGAGCACTTTCAAAATCACTTGCTTTTCCTATGAAAGTTGGTTAAACATGTTTAAAACTGCATGTAATGTTGTTTAAAACCAAAAGCATGATGCATTTCATGCTTTTAAGCTGTTTTTATCACTTTCTGTTTTTGGCCTGAAAACATATCTCAGCCCCAGAAGCAAGAATACTGCATTAGAAGACCAAAAATGAGCACTTTCAAAATCACTCGCTTTTCCCTTGAAAGTTGTTTAAACATGTTTAAAACTGCATGTAATGTTATTTAAAACCAAAAGAATGATGCATTTCATGCTTTTCAGCTGTTTTTATCACTTTCTGTTTTTGGCCTGAAAACACAACCCTATCTCACAGCGAAATCGTACGAATTCGTACGTAGTAACCAAGTGGCTAAATCGTACGAATTCGTACGATTTTATTCACTGCCTTTAGATCACATGTAAATTCGTACTAATTCGTACGATTTAATCAAGCGTCATCTCATAGGGGGTTTTTTTCTTCTCGTTCTCAAACCATCGCGATATTCAATGCAGTTTGCATGTGCCATTTCTTGGTAAGTACACTATAACACGGCTTCTAAATGTTCTATATAAGTGCATTAGCAGCAATGTATTAATAGGAAATTAATATTAATGTTCGCTGGTTTTCATCAGTCATCTGTGCGTCTGTATTTTTTGTTCCAAAAACATGAAAAATAATGGTAACTTAGCGTTAGCTTGCAGGTGAAATAGATACGTTTCTACATTGTGACGTATACCCACGTAAAATACTATAGTAATTTGTAGTAACTACTAGCAAAGAACGGTTTTGTTGATTCTTTAGTTGCTATGGTAACACAACAGCTGCAGTAATGTAAACAAGTTACTCAATACTGTAGCACGTTTCAACTAACTTTATAGGGTATATTATACTAGAATACACCAAAGTTACTGTGGTAAAAGCTAGTATACCACGGTGCTTTTTTTCCACCATAGTCAATACTACAGTTTGCTGTAGTATTTGTTATCAAAGTCTTGTATTGCAAGTTTTAAAATATAATGCACTTTGCTATATGATTCAAAACACTGTAGTATTTAATACAAATTATTATAGTATTTTGTACATGTGGGAATGCTTATCTATAATTATTTACAATGCTCTTATTTGTTTTGTCTTGCAGCTACTCTCACTCTCTCTACATTCATCTATCCTTCACACCATTGAATACAACCCAACGGCTCTTTTAAGAGCCATCACTAACTAAAAGTCTCACAAAATTTTTATCTCTCCCTCACTCACACTCTTCGTCTCCCTCTCACACATACTTGCTCTCTCTCTCTCTCTCTCTCTCTCTCTCTCTCTCTCTCTCTCTCTCTCTCTCTCTCTCTCTCTCTCTCTCACACACACACACACACACACGCACACACACACACACAAGGCATTTTCTTCCTCTATCCATCTCTTCTTTTACTTTTGCTTATTTATATTTTCACTTTTTCTTTCTCTTCAATATGGCATCTTGTCAAAAGTCAGATTTTGACCAGTTATATCAGGAAGCTGCAATTCTTTCAAGTGAACTTGAATGCAAAGCAGCAAATTCTGCACTTGAAGCAGCTACCAGGGAGGCTGAACAAGTTCTGCAAACATTCAACCTTCCTCCAGTAAAGGTTATTACTATTTTTTTCAAGCAATTTATTTTCATACTATTTAAATAGCTTTATTGAATGTTATTTTGTTAGTTGTTAATAGATATCAAAGTTCTTGCTTAACATCCTGTATGTCTTTTTAGTTAAATACACAGAAGACCAAACGTGCCTGCAGCACCCTTTCCAAACCAGTATCATTTGTGGAGAGGGATCAGTTTGGGCATCTTGTGCCTAAACGTAAAGGCCGAAATCTTCCAAGGCAAACATTTGCGATGGTATGTCTATAATACATTTTAGAATATTTTGTATTATTGTAGTGGACACACATTTTTCTTATAATGTGTAACACCATCATACATTTTCTGTAATGTATAATTATATAAATCCCAATATTTTTTAGCTAATTTGATGAATAAAGCTGGTATGTCTTCATCTTTGGAATCTGGGCAAAGAGACATTGATTATAGTGAGTAATGACACCAACAATTTTCAAAGTAATTTGCCATGTTTGTTTATTATTACTATTGTGTCATATGCGCCATTGTTTTTATTTGAAGGTCCATCACTGTCTGCTCACACTGTTTGGGCAGCAGCTGAAAACATTGGTAAGTATTTCTCTGTAATGGTCAGTCTACCCAACTGCCATTAACACTATAATCACATTTATTTTTTCCTAATACAGAAACTCTTCATCAAGAAATTGAGGACCTGCTACGTGATTGTGTTGACCACGCTAAAAAGAAGTGGGCAGCTTTGAGGCCTGAGATGCTGGATTCTTTATTATCTGCTGAATATACCGAGATTAGGCAGTGCCAGCACTGCCTACTTAAGCGATCTGTCATACGTTGTAAAGAATGCATTCCCAAGCAGCTGTTGTGTCCAGACTGTGATATTTTGATCCACAAAAGAAAACTTCATAACCGTGAAACTGATGTGGAAGGATTCTTTAGGCCCATATCCCCAACTACTTTGATCAAGGTGGATCGCGAAGGACAATTTCTATTTGAAGAAAAAGGCATGTACTTTTTTCTTTTTGTTCATAATCTTGAAACTTATCGTATGAATTTTTTTATCATAATAATGATGAAGCAATGCTATTTATAGTAAAGTTTGAAATTTGTTTCCAGATAGCCTATTACCCCTTGAGACACCTGAGGAAATTTGCAACTGTGCCACTGATTCCATTGTGGTGTCAGAGGGTAAAAATGCAATTCTCATAGGAATTGATGGTAAGCTGAGAGCAGTTTTAAAAAATTGTTTAATATTTGTATTATAAATATATTATATATACTTTATTTCAATAGGTCGTTACAATGTCAGCTTGCCAGAATTCTCTTGCTCAAAATGTAATGTGAGCAGAACAACCAGCATCCCACTGTTGATCCGCTCTGGATACTGGCCTGCCTCAGCAAGCTGTGAAACAATTTACAAAATAGATGTCTTTGTGTCCTATGACCACATAAAGCTGACTGCTCCTGGAATGTCCAGACAGTCCTTTACCGGTTTACTGGAACAGCGGACAGAGTTCTTTGGCCGAGTATAAATTAAAAAAATTTCAGAATAATTTCTTTCTCAATTTTGGCAGTGCTCTATTTTCTTATAGTGTTTATGATATTGTTGTTGTTTTATAGGATGGAAAGATCTCTGCTGATGCTTTTCAAAGAAGCTTTTTTGAGTGGAGATACTGTCAATATGAAATTGATCAGCTTTGTGGACTTAAAGTGTTTGACTGTCCAGCCTGTTCTCCATTTATGCTAGCTGTGTCAGTAGATGGTAACAGGAAAATGTATCACTTCAAAAGAGGGTAGGTGAATTTCTGTATCTTTCTAAAAAGCATCTCTAAATAATATTCAATGCCAATTAGCTTTTAATTAAATTGTTGTGTATCTACTTTATAGGGCTGAAGACCATGGCCTGTTTAAGGGTGTCTTTGTCTGTGAGGATGATGATGTTTCCAAGTTTGTGGACTACATTAATAATAAAACAAAGCATGTAAGTTCCATTATTGCTCTTTAATGGTAATTTCTAAACAATTGTAATCTTTCATGGCCAAGTAAAGTGAAACAATTTTTTTTTAAAATGTGGTTATTTTGAATGTGTTTATCTGTTGGCATATTTTTGTACACAGACACAGATTTACATGTGTAATTTAATACTACATTGTTGAATCTTCATGTTTCTTTCACTTTGTTATTATCTTAAAAGTCATCTGGCAAAGGTGTTTGTGGATCAAGTCAATGGACTGCAGCACGAGAGTCTGTCCCAATGAAAATCAACAAGCTGGATGAGGAGGGGATGGAGGTAGCTGTCTGTCGGCATGGTGTGCTTCTAAGAAGTTTGAACATGATGAGGGGGGAAATATTTGCATATCCCATGTTTCTCCAAAAGGAGCTAGCACCATGTAATGTGCAGTTCATGTGCACTGATGTAATATGCAAGTACTGGCCATACCTGCAGAGAGTTGCTAGAGACTGTACAGAGCTCTCTCCTCTTCTGGACATGAAGCCATTCCTGTCAGTGATGCATGCAAAGGCCCACTCCTGGAAATGTGAGGTAAACTGTTTTCCAGAACATGAAGGTGTCTGTTTGTAACTTGGATGCTTATATGGTCTGACATGGTTTAATCCTGTTAAATATTTCACTTCCACTTTCAAGATTAAATGGGGTGGTCGAAACCAAGAAGGAGCAGGCACGACCCTGGGTGAAGAGGTCGAACAAGTAAACAGCTTCTTGTCAAGAACTGCTATTTGCAGTAAATACATGACCAAAGGAGGTAATTGTATGAGTCCAAAATGATGGCTTTAGTATTAAAATTTTGACAGATTTTATATAATTCCCAAAGGTGTGATGCAAGTACAAAACTAGTATGCAACATTAATGTGAGCTTTTGATGATTTATGTTGTTTTTTTTATAGCTAGAACAGACATGATTACTATTCAGGCCATGGCATGGAATAAACGCAAAATTGAGAACCTTGCAAAACTGTTGTCTCAAAGATTACAAAAGGTATATTTCTAAATTACTTTTCTCTTCGAGGTGAAACTGTAGTGATTGTTTTGCAAACAAATTTGGTATCTATTATAAAACAAGAAAATCATAGTGAATTTCAATTCAAGTGTACTTGTTATAAAAAAATTTCTACTCTACTTTTAATTAAAAAGGCTCATTAAATATCTCTCATACTTTTTCTGTTTTAAAACATGCACCTTATTGTATTGTCATTCATTAGACAAAAGCAAAAATTCAGGAGGCATCCATAAACATTAATGCATTAAAGACAGAATTGGCAATAACAGATGACACACTTAAAGCCTGGGCCAAAGAAATCCAGGAATGGGCTGATACAGGTAGGCCTTTTTAGGTTACCTACTGTAAGTACTCTATTTTTTCTTTTAACTAGTGCTGGGCAAATGTTAATCACGATTAATTGCTTCCAAATTAAAAGTTTTTTGACATAAAATATGTGTGTGTGTTATGTATACTTATGTATATATGATACACGTACATAGAAACAAAACCATACACAACAATTTGTTACATAAATATTTAAATCTATATATATATTTTGTATAATATATATATATATATATATATATATATATATATATATATATATATATATATATATATATATATATATATATATATATTTATTTATATATATACACACACACACACACACACACAGTTGCAATCAGAATTATTAAACCCCCTATGAATTTTTTTTACTTTTTTAAATATTTCTCAAATGATGTTTAACAGAGCAATGAAATTTTCACAGTATGTCTGATAATATTTTTTTTTTCTGGAGAAAGTCTTATTTGTTTTATTTCGGGTAGAATAAAAGCAGTTTTTAATTTTTAAAAAGCCATTATAAGGACAAAATTATTAGCCCCTTTAAGCTATATTTGTTTTGGATATTCTACAGAACAAACCATTATTATACAACAACTTGCCTAATTACCCTAACCTGCCTAGTTAACCTAATTAACCTAGTTAAGCCTTTAAATGTCACTTTAAGCTGTATAGAAATGTCTTGAAAAATATCTAGTAAAATATTATTTACTGTCATCATGGCAAAGATCAAATAAATCAGTTATTAGAAATGAGTTATTAAAACTATTATGTTTAGAAATGTGCTGAAAAAATCTTCTCTCTGTTAAACAGAAATTGGGGAAAAAAATAAACAGGGGGGCTAATAATTCAGGGGGTTTAATAATTCTTGCAACTGTATATATATATATATATAAACCTTTTCTCAAATATGTGCATACTTGTGTTTATTTTAAGGCATAATAACTGTACACAGTACACACACATATTATACAACTTATTTTTGATGCAAATAATCAGGGTTATTTTTTTGCCCTGCAGTTGTTTTAACCCTTTCATTGACATAATTTAGCTGACTGACAGTAATGATGTGTAAAATTTTTATGTTTATTATTGAAATTACATTCCATACCTTTCATGTAATAATAATGTGCATATGGATGTCTTATCAACAATTTAGCAACAAGTGAGGCGAACACAGGCAGTGACCAGGGGCTCCAAAAGACGATTGAGTCGCTTTATGTGAGCATCAGGCAGAGGAAGCAAGATCTTTACCGTCAATCAGGTTATATAACTTTAGATATTGGGTTTTGTCTGATTGATCTGATCTGATTGATTGATCTGATTGTCTGAATATTGAAATCCGACTTCCTAAAACACCTGGTTAAATTTACATGGCCCAGGCCATAAAGAAGTGGGCAGCTTTGAGGCCTGAGATGGTGGAGTCTTTATTTACAGCTGAGTATACAGAGATTAACTCCTGTTGGTGACTGTTGGCATTAATCAGGGTTGTATAACCTGACTGAACATGTTCAGTGAGCATATGTTGGAGAATTCTGAACATGGCAGTTATTCTCCCTAAATTTCTAAATCATCAAAAATCTAACAAATGTTTTGGTGTTTAGGATTTGTCTGCATGTTTGTTTTAACATTTTGTTGCATTATTTTATATTTGTTTTATAAGAATTGGTAAAGCACAAAGTTGATGGCAAAAAGGTTTTAAATTGTCTTTTCATTTTTATTTAATTTTTTTCAGATGGAAACAAAAGAAGACGCAAAATCCGCAGAAAGATTTGGGAGGAAAAGGCTAAATTCATTGCAGTTATTGATGAATACAACAGGGCAGCACCCCAAAAATTATAGTCAGCTGACACAATTCTAGCATCAGAGGGCTATGCATGGCCATGGGTATTGGATGAGCGTGGTATGTCTTGCTACCAATTAACATTTTGATGTATGGACTGTGGTTATGTGTCACTTATCTGTTCACCGTAGTTATTAGGGCTGCTCAAAAATACAATATACCATTTATTGCATGCATATAGTAAGTTGCTGATCAGTCCATGGGGACAGTAAAATGGGGCCTTGCTTTATTTGTACCTTCTCTTTGGGAACTATTATTCTTTTGACTAGACTGGCCCAAAGGTGAATCATGAGCCTCGGAGCAAAGCAAAATATAAATACTAATGACAAGACCAGTGACAAGAGGAAAAAGACAACAGACCGAATGACTTGAAAACTTGAAAGATATTCTGATTTTTATTGGCTGTTGCCATTTTCCTGTAATTTATGTAGTGGTCAGTCAGAATCACTATCTACGTGTATATGTATATATATATTGCTGTTACAATTTGTTTTATATGCTTTTTGCAGTGTATATATACATTTTTGTTTATCAGTTGTCGCAACAACTTATATATCATAACAAATTATGTGATCCCATGAGATTGAGCAAGCATCAATATACTAAAATCCCATTTTGAGAGTTGTCATTAATGAAATGTATAGTACATTCTATCATAACTTGATGGCATTGCTTTTGGACACATGTTCACAGATGATCTTGTCATCAAAAAAAATGTATTTGACCAACTGATGCTGCTGAACCGGCTTACTGAAGAGGAGTGTGTTGTCCTGAAAGAAATCAGAAATCACTGGAAATGCCTCAAAAGAGACCATTCTCTTCTAAATGATCTTTCAAGTCACATCGATGTTGATAACGAACAGAATAGTAAGTGTTTTATACTTTTCTGTTAATATTTCAACAACATGACCATAAAATCATGGTTTTTAACTGAAGCTCTTCTAACTAGTTATATATATATATACAGTATATATATATATATATATATATATATATATATATATATATATATATATATATATATATATATATATATACAGTATATACTGTATTTAGAAGATGAAAGCAGTAGCCATATACGTATGTTCGCTTATGCTTTAATTTCTGCAATCAATTACAGTAGAACACTTTCATGAAATGCGTAATTATTCTGTTTTTGGTTACAGAACTGGACTGCGGACTTTCTAAAAAAGGAGTTTTAGGACTTTTAGTTCTGTACTTCAGAAAAGAATGTGCTACCTCAGAACTCACATGTCCTCTGTTCAACAGCTGTACACTAGTGTTCTTGACAATTTTGTGGTGTCTGCAAACATTATTGATGATGATTTTCTCGAAATGGATGAGGTGAATATCCAGTTTGGTTCAGACTATGATGAGGAGGAGGTGGATGACGCTGAACTGTCATTTGAAATCTAAGCTAAGCTAAGCTTAGAGGAGAGAAAACAAGGATACACCTGCGCTTTTCTCAAGAGTTTTGCTCCAACTGTATTGGTTGGATGATTGGATATGATGTAACTTTATTTACAAGAATGGTAAAACAGTCTGGGGTCAAAATCAGGAGCAAACTACAGTAGGAGTAATCTAAAAGTGGAATCCATATGTCACATTATTAAGCTTGATCACATGATCTGTCTCTTTAATTATATGAGCTGCAAATTTTCCTTCATTTTTGCAATGTCTGGGTATTTTAATATGAAAATATTGTTTTTCTCTTTGAATCCTTGTGTACCTTGTGTATATTTTTTGTAACATTTTTCATTTAGCACATGCTTTTATTCAAAGCAAGTGATAAATCTTTTTTGCACATAGATGATTTAAAATGATGTCTACCTTTTTGCTTTTAATTCCTGTGAACAATTTGTACTGTACATTTTTAAATGCAAGAAATCATTTAAAAAAATATCTCATTGTTCTAGTTAATATTATGAGTTGGCTATCAAATCTGTGCAGAATTTTTTTCAGGTGTATTTTCTTGTATAAACAACATTTTGTCCTGTATTTTTTGTAAGCACAATAAATGGATCTCTTGTTTGTTGTCAAACAGTGTAACAAAAGAAGCTCAGATGGCTTGCACATATCATCATAGGGCCTGTAGGCCTTTAGAGAGTTTGAGTATGTTACTATCTACTTCCAGCCCAGCACTGTCTGCCCCTTCACTATAAAACAGTGATACATATAATACTCACTGACATAATTTATAATTAAATAGAACCTTGACATAATAAAATTGTAATATACAGTATATTATATGGTAAATGACTTACTAAAGTATGTAAATTAGTCTTTAACTTGTTAAAAATAAAACATCTAATGACATTGAACTTCAACTGAAATGTGACTTAAAATAACTACTTGTCACACTTTCTTTTAGATTGACTGGCATAGCTGGTCATTTTTTTAAATAAATATACATTCCAGTCTATATGATTTACGGTATGATTAATGAAATTCATAGGATGCAATTAATTTCAGACGTGAGACTACATATTTGAAAGCCTAAATGTTTTGCTTTAAAAACCCCATCATTGCAAAACATTAAACGTAAATTTATTTAATGGGAAGAAATGTAAATATTTAGTTTACATTTATAGAAATCTATACATTAATCTCGTGATATTAACCAGAGGTTCTTGTCATTGATTACCATATATGGGCAGGAGTCGTGTTAAACGGGGTTGTCATTGGCTGGACAGCACTGGCTGAACTCGCTCTTATTGGACGATCATTTAAGCTCCATTAAAAACACTTCCTGATACAAAGTGCTTTTTTGTTTTGCTCTTACATGTAAGTCATAGATTCAGTCAACCATATTGGTTTGCTATGTTTAGAGTAAGCAATACCTTACCGAGATCGCAACCCTAACCCTAACTTTATACCTAGAAAAAACTACAAATATTAGCGCCATGATTTCCCTTTCTTGTCTTAGTTGGACATGGGGCTTATGGGTAATGTAGTTTTAAACGTTTACGGATAACATATTATAAATGTAATCGCTATTAAAGTTCATTGGGCAAACATTTGCGTCATATTTGAGAGGCAGTCTGATTTTTTTTATTTTACTGTACACACTTTAAAAAAAAAAAACATGTAGGCCTATACCCCTTATGTCAGAAAACTGTAGCCTATCTAACATTACTTTGCAATCATAGTGTATAGAGTTGTCCTGTGAGTTTTATATTAAGAAAACCTATCAGAATATGATAAACAGTCATTAAAAATGTGGATTGTTTTCGCTCTTCCAGATGACTTCGTTGGGCCCCTAGTAAAACATACATATATAATCTAGTCATTACCATTTATTCAGCTTCAGCTGACTCAGCTTCTGTTTTATTGGGTTTTCATGTACAGGGGATTTGTCTAAGCATACAGATGCATACCAAAAAACAAAATGATATTAAATAGCAGACATCTACATGGTAAGGCCAGTGCAAATTTACCTTACCTTGTTTTAATGCTGTTTTGGTCAGCTTGTCAGCCACTTCATTTCTCTCTACTCATACAAGCAGATATGCAAAACATTTTTACTTGTGATTCTTTTTCTAAATGTTGGATGTTTTATATAGAATGTAATTTTGAATCTGATCCTCCCACTGTTCAAACAATTTAAGGCCACAACATATATTGGTTGTAGACTTGTCATCAGCTTTGTTGTAAATACAGAAATATGATTAGTCACCATCTTAATGTTATAAATATTTTTTAAAAAGTTAGATATTCTATTGTTGCCATATAACCTGAATGATAACTATACACTGTTAGACATTTCACAGGGTTTTTACAGTAACTTACTGGCAACACTGTTGCCAGTAAGTTACTGTATTTGAGATTTACAGTATACAACCGTGAATCAGTTTACAGCATGTTACCGTAATTATATAATGTCTGAAAACGGTTAATTACTGTAAAAAATAAGTAAACAGTTAGCTACTGTAAACCTTTTCATTTGTCCTAAAGATTATATAATATAATCTTATTAATATTATCTTAAAAAAGACACAATTACAAAATATTAACAAAATAAACACTCTTTATTTAAAACATTGGAGATGCTTAAACCATTTAAGAAAAATGTGTAAAAAAATTACATTTCAATCATCCAAATTATTATATTTTAAGAAAAGAACTTTTAAAACAACAAAGCACATGAACATACATGTACAATACATGTGTCTGAACTGCATATTGTTGAGAAAAAAAAATTGTACTTAGTACTACTGATATTAAACCAGACACAATTACAAAATATTCCATTCTTTAAAACATTGACAATGCTTAAAGCACTTAAGGAAAAGGTGTGAAAATTACATTAAGCATTTAAATCAACAGGTTAAAAATAAATAAATTACACAAAGCACAAGAACATACATGTACAATAATAATTGTATTGTCTGAACTGCATATTGTTGAAAAAATACATATTTGTAACTATTAGCCGACTCGGAAAGATCCCAACTTTAAAATATTACTAATTCTGATGTCAAATGTTCAACAATGTCTGAATTCACATGTGCAAATGCAATTCATCTTTATTTCTTTGCACATTTACAATGTAGATCAAAGATATCAAAGCAGCTTAACATAAAAGTTGAAACTGCTTCACTCAGGTTTTCAGAGTTGAAGTTCAGTGTAATGTAAATGTCACTGCTGAAAGTTCAAACACTGAAGAGCAAATCCACCGATCCAACAAACGAAGCCAGTGGCGACAGTAGAGAGGAACAAACTTCACCAATCGACGAAAGTGTAGAAAAAAAGCCCTTGAGAAAAACCAGGCCCAATTGGGCATGACCGGTCCTCCTCGGGCCAAACTTCCTGTGCAAAGCCGCAGTCTAGTCAGCGGAGGCTGGAGAAAGCTGGACGTCTGTCATGGAGAATCTGCAACTGTGAGTAGGTCACCAGCAGGTGCTCAGGCTGGCCCACGAGATCAATGCAGAGACTCGTCTGTCACTGGGGTCTTTCAGGAATCAGTCTCATGCTCTCCACTCCTCCATGACCACCACAGCATCTGGTCAGGATTCAGCCCGGTCCAGGATTATGGAGACCTCTGGATATGGAGAAACAGACTAACATAAGCATAGAGCAAGCTTGTTTTAAAAAACTATTTTCAGCTGGTACTGAGCAACTGGCTCCTGCTCATGATCAGCTTACTACCATGTTTAAAAGATGACTAACCAGAATGTCCTGTTCATTTTTTTCCCAACAAGGCTTTACAAAAACATTGTAGCATTTGTGATGGAGTGATTCACTGCAGGACAGATTAAACCATTTGTTTTAGGTATTCCTAATAAACTAAAGCAGACTGAATGCTGATACAGCTACTTAAGAGTGTCTCACCTAATCCAAGTTCTCAGTTAGCTGGTGAAAGAAGGATAACACTCTGTTGTTGATGGCTGTCATTCTTCTCTTCACTACTTTACTTGTCTTCTGCTGGCTCACTCTGGTTGTTGCTGTGCATTTTATTTCATCCTCTAGATTTATTTCTACAAATAAAAATTCAGGCAACATGAAATGAGGAAAAAACACATTTAATACATAGACATGCATATATCCCAATACTAATTATTGTTTTACGAAATGTCTGACCCATGACAGACCTCAATCTGCTCAAAAGTTTATTAAACAAAGATAAAAAAAAACTACTACAGTGCTTGATAAAAAGGGAAAAAAATCTTTAAAGTAATATTGTCATGATCACCAGCAATCTAATACACCATAGATCGCTGGTAAATACACTCACATTCACATGAACTACAAATCCTGCCTCATATGGACTACAAAACCCAGTCATGCCACACACACACACACACACACACTCACCTGCTCCAAGTCTCCTCTGATTAGACTTTCACAGCTGAAGCTGCTCTAGTACTGATTACATGGACTATAAAGTCAGCACACTAACACACAGAAGTTGCTGAGTTTTGTCTACTGTTAGTGACACTACAACATGTTTCCTGGTTTGTTTTCCTGTGTTTTGATCCTCGTTTATCTGTGTATTCCTGTCTGCTGCCTGTCGTCTGATCATCTGCCTGTTATCGGAGTACGACTCTGGATTGCCCTTATACATCTGTTTGCTCCTGTGTTGAACATTGCTTGCCTGACCATTCTAATAAACCTGCATTTGGATCCTCACCCCTGTTGTCAGTGTCACACCTCTTGTTACAACTATATAGAGAAACAAATAAATGTACAGAACTTACTGTTGTATGAGTTTCAGTTTGCACAGACAGGCTCCCAGTATTTTATATTGAAACCATAGAAAAAGCAAAAAATACAGATAAAAATGCAATGCTACAATCCACAACTTCCACACAACTTTTTTATAATATGTTTACCTTGATTGTTTACTGCTCTTGCTTATTTTTAAGCATTAGTCTGTGCTGATCAAGATGTTCCTCCGAAATGCTGTTTCCTTCTTCAGACAAAACCTGTAAGCGCTGCTGTACTGGCTCATATCTAAACAAAAAAAAATTATAATGGTAAAAATTATGTTAAACCAAATGTCAGTTGTGATAAAGAAAATAAAAACGTCTTCATAAAATAAAGACTACAATTGCACCAAGAAGCCTTTACAGTCAATATTAATTTACAAAATAAATTTATTTACAAAATGAATCTGGCTGGCTGGAACCCAACAAACAAAATCCAAGACAATAATTAGCAAAAACATGGTTATCAAGATATTGTACAGATATACGTTAGTGTGAGTAATGTTATTATACATCATAGATATATGATTATACATCATAAATATCTATGGTTATACATTACGTCGCAATGTTATTTTCTCAAGCTAACGTTAGCTACTCCAAACCAGAGAAAAATGACTTCACAACAGCTAATCTATATAATAAAAAATCAATAGAAGTTAAACGCTGCTCGTTAAAATGATTTTGAGTTCAAGTCGGTGTTAATTTGTCTCAGTTTAGCTAACGTTACCGTTTAAAGATCACTTCAGCCAATGTTGCAGAGCAAACAAATGCTAACCAAGTAATAAAGGTGCTCAAATCAACAGCGCTTTTACCTGAATCATTTGCTGGTCTTTCATTCATATTCTTCTGGGGGAAAACAATCCCCGTCGGACCATTGTTTGTGCTAATGTGTCCTCCGAAACTGTCTGCATCACTCTTGGTTCCCTCCTAAACCAAAACCCGCTGCAACACCGATTCCTATGTAAATAAATAAAAAAGATAAGATGAGAACAATTGCTAATAGTCATAAACAGTCTTATTTAAAGTAATAGCAGTGTTAATGTAATAAACTAAATAAATATACTGTAACAATAAATAGATGTTAAATTTCTCAAATGGGCAATAACTCCAAACCAGAAACAGATCGTTTTCGCCAACTTTATACATTACTTTACTTTACTCGTCCACAAAACATTCTGTAAAATGAAATACTAACTAAGCTTACCATAGTAAAGTTTGTTAAATCCAGCATGTTCGTCAGGCACATTGATAAATTGTCCTCCAGAATTGCTCCAGGGTCCTTAGACAAAATTGGCAAATCCTGTGGTGCAGATAGTCGAATCGCCACAAGGTGAAGTCGAAGCCGTTGTGGAAAATACAGAATAATACACGAATTTTTAAAAATACAGTAAATCGCTGTATATGTTGTTTGATGTCACAAAAATTCCCATAGTGCAACTGTAAATCCAGTTATTTACTGTAAAAAGAGTTTGCAGTATTATACTGGGTGAAATACAGTAAATAACTGTGCAAATTACAGAAATGTCTAACAGTGTATTATGCGTGTGTGTTTGTGTATATATATAAATATATATAGTTGTTCTTTCTTTGTGATGCAACAGTGTTGAATTCATATTCAGATGATTCATCACCATCTATTTCCCATTTTCTGTTCTGATATCAACAAGTCAGGGCAAACTACAGAGTATAGCAACCAAATCAGAGGCAGCATTAATGTCATAATGCAGACTTGCAGTACAAATAATTTTACTGCATTTTAATCCTTTTATGCATGGTATCAACAGTTAATTAAACTCAATTCAAGGTTCATTAGTATTTAAACACCTTGAGGGCATTTTCAGTAGAGTGCCAGCAATATACTGTAGTTACAGTGTCTATACAGTATCTTGCATGGCTGACAACAACAGCCATGTAAATGCGCCAGTCAATAAGATATTTAAGAAGTATATCAACTTTATTTATTTATTTTTTGCTGTGTTCACAGTAAAAAAAATTTGCATGCTGTAGAGCAGGGGTGCTCAACCCTGTTCCTGGCGATCGACCTTCCAGCTAATTTCAGCTCCAACCCTGATCAAACACACCTGAACCAATTATTTAGAACGTGAGGAGCACTTGATAATTACAGGCAGGTGTGTTTGATAAGGGCTGCAACTGAAAACTGCAGGACGGTCGATCGCCAGGAATAGGGTTGAGCACCCCTGCTGTAGAGACATCAGTCTACAAGTTCATGCATTGTAAAAAATGCAGGGTTCCCCACAATTCATTTATGTTGTCCCAGCACAAATTGATTAAGTGAACTTATCACTTTTAACATATTTATGTGGATTAAACATAAAAAAATAAGTTGTGTCAATGAAATCTAAAGAGTTGTGTTGTTTCAGATTAAGTAGTTTATACAAGTAAAAAAATATTTTTGAATATATTACATTTCAGATGTTCATATGCTATAACTAAGATGATTCAACATGAAGTACAGTAGGATAAAGAAAAAAAATCATTAAGTTCCAACCAGCAGTGAATGTTTTCCATGATTTAGCCATATGGATATGTGTTACTGTTTTTGTAAGTACAATATGTTTTGTTGTTATTATATTGTAATATCATTGTTATTATTTCTATTACGCATTGTTATTATGCTGTAATAGACAGAATGACATGTCATAAAAAACTTTCCAAAAGTCCACATTGTCACATTTTGCTTATTTGTTGCATGATGTTCACATATATAGACAGTTAAATACATTTTTTAATCAAACTTTTTATTTTGTCAATTTTAAATTTACCATCATACAAAAATACAAAACTGTTTTTTTTTTTTTTTTTTTTTTAATCTAAATGTTTTTCCATAATTCATGCATGAAAGGATGTATCAAACACATTTTAATACAAAATATTAAGTAGTTTTCATTAAGCCTATCAAATATACATTACTAAATCTTTATGTTTGGTTTTATATTTAAAATATGACATAATTATTTGAAATACATGTAATCAGGAAAAACATTGTAGCCTAATTAAATAATAATAATAATGATGACCATCCCTATAGGCCTATAAGACGTGTGTTTGTGTGTGTAAAGGGGAAAATATTATTTTCATGCTGCCTTCAAAATGTCAGAAAGGTTTGCCCATTGAATAATTTTGAGTTTCGATTTTCTTCATTAAAGGTGGCTTTTTATTTAATTAAAAAAACTACATTACCCATAAGTCCCTGTGCGCTGGGAAGGGTAATCATGACGCTGATATTTGTAGTTCTTCCAGGTATAAAGTTTGGCTTGTTGTTAGGGATACGATCCCGGTAAGGTAATGTTTCTCTAAGCATAGGAACGTTGAGGGACTGTTACCTAAATTAAAAAAAAAGCTTTGCATCAGAAAGCGCTGTTTACCAGAGGTTACAAGTTGTCCAACTAGGACGATTCCTGTCTGGCCAATGACAACCTAGTTTAAGACACACGTGAATATCTTTATTATATTATACTTGCCTTTAAATGATCATCTATGACAGGATTTTCCGATTAATATCTGGTTGAGGTATACAGTCCTAAAATATTAAAAACGTTTATTTCCATGAACTATAAAGTAACACTTTAAAATAATAGAATCATTTATTTATTTAACCTGGTGTGGAAATAGGCTTAATCGACTGTTTAGCAAGCAAAGACCTTTTGGCTTCCATCCTTAAACCAGAATAACATCTTAAAACAAATAAATAAATAATTTTCTTTAAACAGCCGTAACTAAATAGCCATCAGTTTGCCTATTTCAGTTAAGTGCTGATTTAGTTTAGGAAAAGTTCTACAGAAGAAAAAAGTGATATTATCAGGATATTTATGTCAAGAAACTAAAGCATGACACACAAGGCAATGCATCTTTCATTCAATAAAATGGAAAACTACTATTATGACAGATAAAGGACCAAAACTTCATGAAAAACCAATAATCAAATTATGAGAGGCAACGTGGTGGTGCAGTGGGTAGTGCTGTCGCCTCACAGCAAGAAGAACGCTGGTTTGAGCCTCGGTTGGGTCAGTTGGCATTTCTGTGTAAAGTTTGCATGTTCTCCCTGTGTTGGGGTGGGTTTCCTCTGGGTGCTCTGGTTTCCCCCACAAGTCCAAAAACATGTGGTCAAGGTGAATTGGGTAAGCTAAATTGTCTGTAGTGAATGAGTGTGTATGGATGTTTCCCAGTGTTGGGTTTCAGCTGGAAGGGCATCCGCTGCATAAAACATATGCTGGATATGTTGGTGGTTCATTCCGCTGTGGCGACCCCAGATTAATAAAGAGACTAAGCCGAAAAGAAAATGACATGAACATTATGAAAGACATAATTTGTTTAACATCCTTGTCTTGTTGTTTCACAAGTGAAGATTGTGTGAGAATTGTAACATGATAAAGGATCCATATTGGTCTTTCTCTGTAAGCCTACATATTGATAGACAGTTGTGCAAAAGGTTTATAGGTACATGACACTTGACAGACCTGTATTGAACATTCCTGCTTTCGTTTCAAGTTACAGATATTTACCATATGTACTGTATTTGCCACAGCATATAGTGTAACAACAATGTAACTGCGTCAGGGTCTCAAATAATTGTTACTTGCTTTAAAAATCAGTCATAAAATAATTTTATTGTTTATTAAATTATTTAATAATCTCATGTTGAAAAAATAACCACACACTACTTTGCAATATAGCACTTTATTTGCATGTTATTTGCATCTTCTTTTCAAGTAAAGTTATCTGTTGAAACAAATTTATAGAAGCACAATTAGTACACATACTTAATTCCGTTGGATGTGCTGACATGTAAATATGTATGAATTTAAACAAACAAATAATTTGATACTCACTAATACTGTACAGCATCCTCAGACACCCATGTGCTCTTCCACTTCTTGCCGCTGTGAAAGAAAATACAGACAGTACTTTTTTTAGTTTTCACTATTTATTTTCCTTTTTGATAAATAACTGTGTGTGTGTATGTATATATATATATATATATATATATATATATATATATATATATATATATATATATATATATATATATACACACACATACATACAGTTGAAATCAGAATTATTAGCCCCCTGAATTATTACTGTAGCTCTGTTTATTTTTCCCTCAATTTCTGTTTAATGGTGAGAAGATTTTGCAACATATTTCTAATCATAATAGTTTTAATAACTCATTTCTAATAACTGATTTATTTTATCTTTGCCATGATGACAGTAAATAATATTTGACTAGATATTTTTCAAGACACTTCTATACAGCTTAAAGTGACATTTAAGGCTTAACTAGGTTAATTAGTTAACTAGGCAGGTTAGGGTAATTAGGCAAGTTATTGTATAATGATGGTTTGTTCTGTAGACTGTTGAAATCTTGACCTTAAAATGGTTCTTAAAAAATTAAATCTAATTTTTAAACAAATAAGACTTTCTCCAAATGAAAAAAAATATTATCAGACATACTGTGAAAATTTCCTTGCTCTGTTAAACATCAATTGGGAAATATATAAAAAAGAAAAAAAGTCAAGGGGGGTGTGGGGGTGGGGGGCTAATATTCTGACTTTAACTGTATATACATACATACATATAATTCATTTTTATTTGTATTTTTTACTTCAAAAAATATTACATTTAAAGTACTAAGTTTAAAAAATATTTTAGCTGATCTTTTTATTATCAAATTATTCATTGAAGTTGGGGGTCATTGTATAGCGCGCTCTTTTTTTACAGTCTATGGTCGCGATCCCAAGGTTCATTGCGATCCCAAGGTCCACTGCAGTTTTCCACTCGTTAAGTAAGAAGTAAATAAATAAAGGCGATTTGTTGATTCACATTAGGGCTTTGTTTAGAACTTTATTAAAAGCAAGGTAGCTATCTCCTGATGCAGTACATGACTGCAGACTTGATATAAATAAAGCATGTACTGTAAACTAGCAACGTTATCTAATTACATCCAAGTTTATTTATTAAAAAAAATATTTTTCCCACATATAGTCATGCATAGCTCAGAACAATATAGTTATACATTTTAAGATGAGGAACAGTTACCAGATTGTTGTTTTCCACAACAGTAATCGTCCAAAATCTATATAAATGGTGCAGATAAATGAATATTCAATAAAAATTACCTCTAATAATAAAATTGTTATTCGTAACTGCATCAATATTAAAGCAAATCAAGAGTTTCTCAAAAGTTTAAAGGCTACATTGTAACTACAATTATTTCCCATGCCTTAAAAGAAACAAAAAAGGCAGACATAACAGAAATTCTGCATGTCTGAGCACATTTTATTTATTGTACAACACAAAACTGACCAAAAACGGCTTAATCTACCAAATATATATATACAATTAAAGTCAGAATTATTAGCCCACCTTTGATTTTTTTTTCTTTTTTAAATATTGCCAAATGATGTTTAACAGAGCAAGGAAATTTTCACAGTATGTCTGATAATATTCTTTCTTCTGGAGAAAGTCTTATTTGTTTTATTTCGGCAAGAATAAAAGCAGTTTTTAATTTTTTAAAACACATTTTAAGGTCACTATTAATAGCCCCTTTAAGCTTTATTTTTCTGATAGTCTACAGAACAAACCATCATTACATAATAACTTGCCTAATTACCCTAACTGCCTAGTTAACCTAATTAACCTAGTTAAGCCTTTAAATGTGTCTTGAAAAATATCTAGTAAAATATAATTACTGTCATCATGGCAAAGATAAAATAAATCAGTTATTAGAGATGAGTTATTAAAACTATTATGTTTAGAAATGTGTTGAAAAAATCTGCTCTCTGTTAAACAGAAATTGGGGAAAAAATAAGCATGGAGGCTCATTATTCAGGGTGGCTAATAATTTTCACTTCAACTATATATATATATATTATATAGTATATATGTATGTATGTATATGTGTGGGGATAAGTCTGTTGAGAAAAGCAGATTGTTGCAGATGATTATGCCCTTATTTAAGTTAAAATGCAACTTTTCATTATTTGAAGTATAACATAAGCTAAAGTATATCATAAATTTTGGTAAAGAGACACAACAAACTGTCTTCTCTGTCAAATAATAGTGTCAGTCATGATGGTAATAGTAAAACTCAAGGATTACCTTGGACTTCTCAGAAATTTACTATTGATCATATGTATAATGCTTTTTAAATCCTAATCTTAAACAGATTAAGGCTCATTTTAGACTACACTTAAATGACATTACAATTGCTTAATGCAGTACTAATGTATCTAGTAGTTTAGTGGGTTTAACTAATGTCACATCTGTTTTTATTCATTTCAGATGCAGAAACTTCAGACACTGGATTACAAGTCCAATGTATTTATTGGAAAACAGTAGAAAAATCTGCAAATAAGTGGGTTGCAGACATAATTACTCATCTGTCTTCCACACTTGTAGCAATAGAATGCAGAGGCCATATGAATTCATCTTGACTAAGGGTAAGGTTTTTGTCCAGAATTAGTCATTATTTTAAATCATTGTATTTTCTTTGTTAATATGTACAGATTTGAAGAATGTACTTCTAATAAAGATCTCTTCACAGCACAGCATCTGAACAGTCACAACCTCACAGAGCAGCACAACCGCCCCACTCAGGATCAGTGTAATGGTGCCATTTTGAAGCTGGAACCTCATTTGTGTACAGAAAAGGCAGAGTTGACTGGTTGTCTTGCATTGTGTGGTAAGTCATAGTTTTATTAATTGTTAATTTCATTGCAACACTAAGTAGTCCATTCTGTGGCCAATATGATATAAAGGGCATAAAATGGGACTGACATGATCATTGTTTTGATTTCTAATTAAGTACTCAAGGGGCTACACACGCTGAAGTTAGCTATTGAGTAGGACATATCTTTCAGTATACTCTTAAAGAGATGCTTCACCCAAAAATGAAAATTCTGTTATAATGACTTATCCTTCACTTGTTCCAAATGTGTCTGAGTGGCTTTCTTTAGTTGAACACACAAAAAAGTTATTTTAAAGAAAGATGAAAACCTGTAAACATTGACTTACATAGTATTTGTTTTTTTTCTACTATGTATGTCAGGGTTTCAGGTTTTCAGCTTTCTTCAAAAAACTTCCTTTGTGTTCAACTTCAACACAAAGAAACTTGCAAGTTTTATAAAAAAAGGTTTACAACCACTTGACGGAGAAAGAAGTACTGACTATTCCTTTAACCCAAACTAGTTGACTTTACTAGAAAATTGTATAGAAACCCATTGCCTTAAACCCTTTACATTATATACAAGGTAAAATTTAACAGCCCTACTTGAATTAACATACCATAAGTCCAATAAGATTGTAAAGGTTCTGAGTTAATTCAAGTAGGGCTGTTTAATTTCACCTTGTGTAAAAACATAAGTGGTTTAAGGCAACAGGTTTTATGCAGTTTTCTAATAAAGTCAACTAGTTTGGGTTAAGAGTGTAATGGGTTACACTAATAGCAGTGAATCATGCAGGCATAAAATAAATGTTTAGTCATGTAAAGCAATAAATTTGTCATAATTTAGCTATTTTTAGGGTGGAGCACTGTATGCTGTTGTAGTTTTCAAAGAATTGATGAGTCAAACAGTGTGTTTTAAATAGCAAGCAGTGATCAGTGCAGTCACTATCTCATCTCTGACTCTGTAGAACTGTCAGATCTGCTTGGAATACATGAAACATGCTGAAACTGTTTAAACTTATTTAAGCAGTTAATTCAAGAGTGCCAGGTTTAATGACACTTTACAGATATAAATAAATATCACTGAACTTTCTAAATCAAACCTAACAATCATCTTGATTCTTTGTTTTTTAATGATGTTGTGCACTTCTGATACTTTACAGTGGCAAAACCTGGGATAACACATGGGAGCCTTCCAGGAATTCCCGACACTTTACTCCCAAGTCTCCTCATGCCAACCAGTTTGCAGTATGACAGTCTAGTCACCATAAACACCTGGACTCGCCAAGCACACTTTGGTTCTTAGTGTTTTGTAAAAAATGTTTTTACTACTTCAGTAAGTACTTGAATATGTTTTTGAATAGTGTCATAGCTTTTAGGCACTTTTGATGTTTAAGTTCAGAAAGTTGTCATTATAAACATAATTTGCATTTGTCATGAATTTGACTTGTTGTTGTGAAAGCTGTTTGTTATAATGGCATTTCCAAAGGCATCATTTGAAAAGATTTTTTGCAGTGCAATTTTACTTGAGCTCGACACACCAGATGTGAAATGAATAAATACCAAAAAAATAAATATAATAATAATAAAAATATAAAACATTTCCTTCAATTATAATTGTTTTAACCATTTATATATGTATGGTATAAAATATTGCAATAAAAACTGTTATAAATTATATTTTTTTGGTGTTTGCATGTTTGTGTGATTTATTTTTTGTGGTATTATAAATACATTATAAAAATATTTCATTAAAAATGTATTGTGTTTATTTGCATACTCATTTACAATGAACTTCTATTTTTACTATTTAATGGGCACTAAATTTGTCATGAAGTTTGACATGTCGTCACCTTAGAATATAAGGTTCTATCTGCGTTCTTAATGATTTTGAGATATTGAGCTTCAAAGTTTGCATTCCATAGCAAACAGTATGTGTAACATTTGTTTTTTTTTTAATAAAAAGTCAAATGTAAAAAAAAAAAAACATTCCATAATGTAAATAAGTTGTCATTTAATAAGAATATGTCAATAACTCAATTTTGACAAAAATGTCAGATAGAACCTTATAATTCTAAGGTGTTGAAATATTTATATTATATACCTACAGGATGCAGGGTTCATTTACAGGAAATGCTGAACTATATATGTTTTCAAACATGACATTTATTATTATTATTCATTTCAAATGTAGTATACAGCCTATGATCTGGTTTCACTGTGATCACTTTCCACATCAGGTTACCCCCACAAAGGAATTTGTCACTGTAAATATACATTTGTATTTTTAATAAGATATAATAATTAACATGTAATATTAATATGAATTTCAATATTAAAATAAAAGGTTACTATAATCTACCTTCAGCCGGAAGATTACCAAATAGAGACATCAAGTGTGACGTAGATCGCGACGTTGTGGTTGGACTAACTTTAAAGCCAAATTAAAAGATGCTTCGTGTTGCTAACTATGTTTTGCTAACTTTGCCACATTCCTAACAGTGTCATTTATCAATGAGATATCGCTATGTTTCAAATATTTACCGATTAACCAAGATCGTAACCCTAAACTTAACCCTAACTGCACCTTTTAAAGAACTACAATTTAGTAGCCATGTTTTTCTCGTCCCATCTATATAGTGACAAAGGCTTGTGGGTAATGTAGTTTAAAACCTTTTTGTAATAAAATGTAATAAATACTATCTTAATTAACATAAGACTATCTAAATAATGTCATTGTTCCTATATTTATGACATATATGAAAGCCAGGCATACATTTGTTATTTTACAATGAGTGTTTTTTTAAACAGCTTTTATTGACATATCAGAAAACTATGTCCAACATTATTTATTGAACATAACATAGGTAATAGTCTTGCGGATTTTCTCTTATATATTCTAATTTGACTTCGAGTTAGAGCCGTTTGCAATGTGAACACTTTTTCCTTTTCTATGGGGCTCTACACATCCCCTGGGAGTAGAAGGGCAGTAAAACCTATATAGATGTATCATCTTCAACATGGACAACAAATTGTATTGTCACATGTACAGTTGTGTTAAAAAAATAAGCTGTACAACATTAGTATCTTCTTAAATCACTAGTTATCAACAATATGATATATGTTCCTCACAAATTATATGATTAATTGGTTAATTCATTGAATAGTAAGTGTTCAGAATAATATGTGTGGATTTTCTGACACTGGATTAATTCTGGAAAGGAATTTGTTTCAATAATGGTCGTTTGATGTTTAATTGATTACACTTTATTTGAAATATGGATAAAAGCTATTTTAAAATATGTAAATGTTTATAAATGTAACCTTTTTAAAGGTATTGTATTTGTTTTAAAAACAACTCTTTATAACAAATATTTACTTTCTAAATTTTCAACTTGTGTAACTACACTTAGAAATAAAGGTATGCGAGCTGTCACTGGGGTGGTACCTTTTCAAAAGGTACATGTTTGTAATTAAAGGGTTCATATTGGTACCTCAAAAGTATAAAATTTTAAGAGGAACACTTTTGTACTTTTTCGGTACTATTATGTACCCTTGAGGCATTAATATGGACCTTTTAGGTACAAATTTGTACCTTTTGAAAAGGTACCACCCCAGTGACAATGGATGAACTTGTATTTAATCTAGGAAATAATGATTCCACATAATTTCTTTATCCTGCATGTGTCCCTATACTAATCTTTAAACAGTTTTCAGTTATTACACAGCATACTACACTATGATACTGACAAACGTGGCCTTTGTTGTCTTTCTTCAGCCAAGGACTAAAGTCTGAAATAAAAATTTCTCCTTTATCATACCATATTTCTTCAAATTAGTATTGCCATGCAACTTATTGTGAAACTCAATCTGGATAATTTTGTAGACACTGCATTTAATTATTGTTTTCATCATGGGTTAATTTGCTAATTATTTATTTATTAATCAAATGATTTGTAAGAATTGCTACATTGTAAGAACTATGAAAATAGTGGGAAATGAGGTTACAATGACGAAAAGAATCTTTACAAATTTGTGAATAGTTCAAACCTCCAAATGATTAAAAATGCATACCCATTAAACAAAATAAAAATGCAAGCCTTCACATTATCTAAACTAGAAGTAAAATCATTTTGTGCTGTACTTATATGCAAGTATAAGCTACTGAGATGTTTTATGTATACAAAAAAATTTTTATTTTATTTTTTGTTTGTTTTGAAAATGTTTTATTTGGCATTATTTTATTTTCTTGCATTAAGTAGAATATTATACAATTTTTATTTTATTTTATTGTTATTAATATTATTTTATTTTTAAACAGAACAACAGTGGTACTGGTATCTTGTAACACGTACAGCAGTTTTTGTTAGACATTCTAACAAATGCATACAAATACTTCAAAGCAAAAACAAAAATAAAAGGAGATTATAAAACAAATTTAGAAAGACATATAGTCACTGAGTACCCTCAAGAAAAATCCAGAAGGAGGACCAAATGTGCCAGAACACATCAGATCTTTGATGTAAATCTCAGGTTAATTTTTCCAGTGGTAGAAGTCTGTTTACCGGTCTCAGCCACATATTGACTGGAGGTATCTGAGCAGTTGACCATAATAATAATAATAATAATATACATTTTTTTTGGCCAAGTATATGCAAAAATTTAATACACATTCTTTGTCATAAAATTCATATTTTAAAAGCTTTTAACGTCAGTTAATGCATTTATTTTATTTTCATATAGAGTACCTCAAATCTATACATGTAAGCAGTTACAATAATGCTCTTAATTTACACCACTAATTGATTTTAGAGGCATGCATACATTGTACATATCTATGTATTTGGAGAAGAAGAGACAACAATTGGGTTATGATCAAAATCAGATTTTATTACATGCTTTAGATTCAGGGTTAAGGTCATTGTCTTCTTTCTTTACATTAAAAGAAAATCCGTAGTCAATGTCATACTCATCAGCTGGAGCTTTATTTAAAAAAAATGTATGTTCTCTGCTCCAGCCAAAACTTGCTGGTACCTTGCAGGTCTCTAGCACCCTCGTATCTTTTTTTCTCAGTTATTTTGTTCCTTTCCGAGAATGATGATCCACAGACCTTTCAACCCCTCTTCGTTTAGGCCACATGTCGAATCTTAAAAAAAAAACACAACAACATTAACATTTATTAACATCCTTTGGACTGGATAACCTTATGCTTATGTTAGTGCCAAATAATATAAATACATACTTTTCAATGGCAAACAAGCAGGACAGTTCTCTGAAGGATCCAGGATGAGTTGAAAGGTATTTGCAGTGGTTGGCCATCTCTGCCACAAGAATCCTCTGCTTCTCCTGAAGAATCCTTACTAGCATGATGATGTTGAACGCCCTTCTCCTCGTTGTTAGATCGACAGAGTCTGAAATGCATTCATAAGAAGAAAGTTGTATCAATCATATGGATTATACATCAACTTTTAAAGAATCAAAACTGGCAGAAGTCTAGTGTACATACCATGCCATAAGGCGAAGACATCCACATCATTTGTTTTTTGTTGTCTTTGCTTCTGCTAGTGGAAAAAATTACAAAAATAGTAAAACTTACAATTATTCATGACAACATGTAATAGTAATAATAACTCCCTCACCGTCTGCCCACTCCTCTACATCACAGACCCAGTCTTCCAGTTGGTTTCCAGTCACTGCCAGTTTCATGGATTCTGTTTTGCAACTTGCTTTGCAGAGCTTCTGTGGTCTACAGTGATCAGCAATGAAAAATCATAATACTATTCAAATAGGTTACTGAACATCTAAAACAAATTCTACTGGATGTCGTTACCTTCTGATATCAACAGGTCAGCGGGATGGCCAAATTGTTGAACATCTGCTAATTCCCAGCACATGACCATTGAGAGTTTACAGTAGCATGTCTGGTCACTGCAATCCTAGAGAGGAAGCATTGCACTGTTCCAACCTCCTCCCCAAGAGTTAAACACACCTATTCTGGTATGCCTCACTCCGTTTCAACCTGGTTAACATATACAAACAACAAACAAACAAACAAATAAGTAAACCAATAACAAAGTTTTGGCATCAGTTTAAGATAATCACGTAGTTCACCTATCTCACATTTAATTTCATGTGCTGTTGGCATGAAAACACCAAAATTAAGGGCTTTAAAGAGAGTGCTGAACTTTGGACAGCTTTTGCAACTCTTTGGAGGTCGTGTCATTAGTTAATGTAGTCCACAAATCTTCCTGTCAATCCTTAATCCTTAGCTGTAAATACACATTCAAAGAATGCCTGTGTTTGAAAAAGAAAAGAAACAGTACAGAACAAGTACATGACAGTTTATATATTATAATCTAATTTACTATGTGAACATCAAGAGCTGTTTTCTTGTTAATTTAGTTTCAACAACATACAGTTTAAAGTACCTAGTGCATTCTTGAAATGATAATGGTTATGGTTCACATCTACTTTAAATTGGCAGTATATCTGGTGTGGAAGGACAGATGAAGGGCTCTTCCTTGCAAATACTATCCACCTTGTACCGCACAGACTCCCACTCCAAAATATCTCAGAAAACTGTCTGCTGAGATTTTGGCAGTCTATTAAAATAATTAAACCAACATCTTTTCCACCTACAATGGAAGAAGAATATAAAAATATTTTAGGATATATCACTTTAATACTTGCATGACCAAATCGGAGATAAAAAGGCCATCATTATGCCTTAGTTTAAATAAAAACCAAATTTTACTCTAGCCCATGTCACCATAGGTTTACAAATACAGGATTAATGGAAACAATGAAATACACACCAACAGTCACTGGAGCAAGCCCTCTCACAGTTGGGAAGAATCAGAGCTTCCCTAGATCTGTAACAGATAAAGCAACAGAAAATGAACATTTATAACATTTCCAACTTATCCTAAGACTAGTAGACAAGCAGCAAAAGCAGACTTCTATTTCCTGGGACACACAACGTGGACAGTCCAATCAGTTTATGGTCTCCAGGGTGTCATACAAATCAGACAAAACAAAATACTTTCTGATGAAAGAAAAAAAAAAGGTTGGCCACTATCAACCACTATCAAACAGTTAAACCACCAGTCTTTTGTGAGCTTATACTGTATTTTAATGTTTTAATAACAATAGTAATAGTAAAACTAATGTGTCTCTTTCCGTTAATACAATAGTAGTGGAAGAATAAATACATGTAAATTTTATCTCATACAACCATATATGTCTAAACATTGTAGATATTTAATATACATGGAATGAAAAACTAACCCTTTGACTGATTCCAGATCGGTCTTGGCCTTCCTTACACATGTGTCTGTCTCTTTCTCCAAACATACCCTTGATTCAGGTGTCTTTACTGGTGTTGCTTCCTGCAGATCACCAAGTTGTCATCAAGACTTGGGTTATAATTGAGATCTTGATGATCAATTCGAGTATCAAGGTTCATAGGTTGCTCATGGAGTTCTGTATCACTCATGGTGATAGGCAGAAACAGACAGAAGACAGAAGGTCAAGGATTAATCAAACAAATACAAATATGTTAACAGAGATAGAGAGAGGGACAAGTGTAATTTAACAATATAGGCATGGGTTCTAAAAGTGCCTTTAGCTTTTGCTTGTTAGTAAATAAAATTGGAATTTTAAAGTAATTTGAAGGACCTGAAAAGAGCAAAGAAAAAAAATATAATATATATATATATATATAATATATATATATATATATATATATATATATATAATATATATATAATATATATATATATATATATATAATAACACCACCACACCACACACACACACACACACACAGTTGAAGTCAGAATTATTAGCCCCCATTTATTTTTTTTCTCCATTTCTGTTTAACAGAGAAAAGATTTTTTCAGAACATTTAACATTATTATAAACAAATAAAGTTTTAAATAGTTTTAATAACTCATCTCTATTAACTGATTTATTTTATCTTTGTCATGATGACAGTAAATAATATTAGACTATATATATTTTTAGACACTTCTATACAGCTTAAAGTGACATTTAAAGGCTTAACTAGGTTAATTAGGTTAACTAGGCAGGTTAGGGTAATTAGGCAAGTTATTGTATAACGATGGTTTGTTCTGTAGACTATCAGAAAATATAAAGCTTAAAGGGGCTATTATTTTGACCTTAAAATGTGTTTTAAAAAATTAAAACTGCTTTTATTCTAGCCGAAATAAAACAGATAAGACTTTCTCCAGAAGAAAAAATATTATCAGACATACTGTGAAAATTTCCTTGCTCTGTTAAACATCATTTGGCAAATATTTAAAAAAAGAAAAAAAAAATCAAAGGTGGGCTAATAATCTGACTTTAATTGTATATATATTTGGTAGATTAAGCCGTTTTTTGGTCAGTTTTGTGTTGTACAATAAATAAAATGTGCTCAGACATGCAGAATTTCTGTTATGTCTGCCTTTTTTGTTTCTTTTTAAGGCATGGGAAATAATTGTAGTTACAATGTAGCCTTTTAAACTTTTGAGAAACTCTTGATTTGCTTTAATATTGATGCAGTTACGAATAACAATTTTATTATTAGAGGTAATTTTTATTGAATATTCATTTATCTGCACCATTTATATAGATTTTGGACGATTACTGTTGTGGAAAACAACAATCTGGTAACTGTTCCTCATCTTAAAATGTATAACTATATTGTTCTGAGCTATGCATGACTATATGTGGGAAAAATATTTTTTTTAATAAATAAACTTGGATGTAATTAGATAACGTTGCTAGTTTACAGTACATGCTTTATTATATCAAGTCTGCAGTCATGTACTGCATCAGGAGATAGCTACCTTGCTTTTATAAATGTTCTAAACAAACCCCTAATGTGAATCAACAAATCGCCTTTATTTACTTACTTCTTACTTACCGAGTGGAAAACCGCAGTAGACCTTGGGATCGCAATGAACCTTGGGATCGCGACCATAGACTGTAAAAAATAGAGCGCGCTATACAATGACCCCCAACTTCAATGAATAATTTGATAATAAAAAGATCAGCTAAAATATTTTTTAAACTTAGTACTTTAAATGTAATATTTTTTGAAGTAAAAAAATACAAATAAAAATGAATTAATCAGTTTAATTTAAGATATTATTAGGCATATTTACCATAAACTGGGCAATCGAACCGGCATGGGCGGATTAATGGCCGCATGAAAACGGGCTTAATTTGGAAACATGAAACACGGGATGTATTCTCCTGTACGTTGGAGGAAGTTTGAGGCGGACTGCCACCGGACTAATGATCTTGATGACAGTGAATGGGCCAATAAATTTAGGTGCAAGTTTATTACATACGGAGCGCAAAGGAATATTCTTGGTTGAAAGCCACACTTTTTGACCGACGACGTAAACGGGAGGCTTAGACCGGTGGCGATCGGCCTTCGCCTTGGTGCGCGCACCCACTTGGAGGAGGGTCTGTCTGGGCCCTGTTCCAAGTGCGTCGACACCTCTGGACAAAGGCGTGAGCAGAGGGAACCGCGCTTTCAGATTCCAGACTGGGAAAAACTGGTGGCTGGTAACCTAAACTACACTGAAACGGAGAAAGGCCCGTGGCAGACACTGGTAATGAATTGTGTGCGTACTCCACCCATGGGAGCTGCTGACTCCAAGAGGCGGGATTCTGGGAAACCAAACAACGTAACACACGTTCGAGATCTTGGTGGCCCCCTCTTGTTTGTCGTTACTCTGAGGGATGAAAACTCAGAGAGAAAGACCTTACAGTCGCCCCCAATAAATGACAGAATTCTCTCCAAAATTTAGAGACAAACTGAGGCCCCCTGTCAGAAACCACGTCTGTCGGGAGGCCATGAATGGCGAAAGACGTGATTGACGACAGCAACCGCTGTCTCTCTGCTGAAAGTAATTTGGGCAGAGGGCATAGATACAATGAGTAGCCTTCGAAAACCGGTCCACAACGGTCAAAACAGCCGTATGCCACCAGAGGCGGGAGACCTGTGACAAATCTAGCGAAATGTGCTACAAGGCACTGACAGAGGCTGAGGAGCCCAGCGGGAGGACGATTGGAAGTCTTTAGAAACAGCACAAACAGAACAGGCCAAAACAAACCACGTATGTCCCCTGCCATAGCTCGGGCCACCAAAATCGTTGTTAACCAAAAATAAGGTTACGACTCACCCCTGGATGAACAAGCCACTTTGGAGAGTGTCCCCATCGGATGACGTCAGACCGAATCTCCTCGGCACAAACAAACGACTGGGTGGTGCATCCGGGCGGGGTGTTACCCCTTCCAAGGCTGTGCGAACCCTGCTCTCGATTCCCATGTCACCGCAGAAGAAATGCAAATCTTCTGGGGAACGATAGGTTCGAGGGACGTATTGCGTTCGGAAAAATCAAAAGGCGGGATAAACGCATCGGGTTTGATGTTTTGGAACCCGGTCGATAAGAGATGGTAAAGTCGAACCGTCCGAAAAATAATGCCCACCGAGCCTGCCTGGAGCTAAGTCGTTTGGCGACTTGATGTATTCAAGGTTCTTATGATCAGTCCAAACGATAAAGGGAACCCCCGAACCCTCCAACCAATGACGCCACTCCTCCAAAGCGAGTTGACCGCCAACAACTCCCTATTACAATTTCGTAATTACGTTCCGTGGGAGATAATCGGTGTGAAAAAACGCGCAAGGATAAATTCTGTCGTCCGAGGCTGCGCGCTGGGACAGGATAGCACCCACCCCACCTCTGACGCGTCAACCTCCACCACAAACTGCCGGGAAGGATCAGGGTCACCAGGGACTGAAACAAAGCGACCCTTTAATTTTGTGAATGCTGCTTGTGCAGCACTCGACCACCTGAACGGAGTCTTGGAGGAGGTTAAGGACGTCAGAGGGGGCGGCGAGCTGGCTGAAATTGCGAATAAACGCCGGTAAAAATTGGCGAAGCCCAGAAATCTCTGCAGGGCCTACGAGGACTCTGGATTTGGCTAATTACCACAGCCTGGATCTTCTCTGGATCCATGCGCACCCCCTCGACCAACACAATGTGTCCTAGGAAAGGAACAGACTGTGCATGGAACACGCATTTCTCCGCCTTGACAAAAAGCCCATTCTCTAGCAGCCTCTGAAGCACTCGTCTGACATGTTGCACATGTTCCTGGAGAGAACGGGAAAAAATCAGAATGTCATCCAGGTAGACATAATAAACTGATCTATCATATCTCGCAACACATCATTAACGAGTGCTTGGAAACTGCGGGGGCGTTGGAAAGCCCAAAGGGAAGAACACAATATTCAAAATGCCCCCTGGGGGTATTAAACGCCGTTTTCCATTCATGGCCCTCCTTGATGCGAACCAAATGATAAGCGTTGCGGAGGTCTAATTTCGTGAAATAAGAGGCCCCCTGCAGACGCTCGAACGCTGAAGACATCAGCGGCAAAGGATACGTATTCTTCACCGTAATGTTATTCAACCCTCGATAATCTATGCAGGGTCGAAGAGAGCCATCCTTCTTTTTTCACGAAAAAAAACCCCGCCCCCGCCGGTGAAGAAGAAGGGTGGAAGATCTTGGCCGCTAGAGAATCAGAAATATATTTCTCCATGGCCTCCCTCTTAGGAATGGAAAGAGAGTATAACTTGCCTTTAGGCGGAGACGTACCTGGCAGTAAGTCTATAGCACAGTCATAGGAGGATGAGGAGGAAGAGAAGCAGCCCGAGACTTACTGAACACTCTCTTCAGGTCGAGGTACTCACTGGGCATGTTTGACAGGTCCATACGCTCCTCCTGAAACACAGAAACAAGACACAGCAGAACGAGCAGACGAAAGACAAGACTCATGACAGTTCTCACTCCACGAAAATATTGTGCTGAGACCCCAATTAATATGAGGTTTGTGGAGAACCAACCAGGGGTGACCTAAACCACGGTGTGTTTAGTACAATCAGTTAAAAAAAATGAAATGTTTTCAACATGATTTCCAGACGTAATGAGTCTTATGGTCTAGTGGAGTGAGTAATAGTGGGAAGAGAAAGTCCGCTGAGGGCGCGTACTGCAATGGGTTGTGAAAGAGCGATAACCGGAAGTTTAAAAACTGAAAGCAAAACTAAGTCCAGGAAGTTCCCTTCTGCTCCGGAATCAATGAGAGCGTGGGTGTCTTTAGTTCCGCCTCCCCATGACAGCGTAACAGGCAGTAAGGTAGCCGCCGTAGTGGATTTCTCCAAATTGATTTCACCCATCAGTAACTCTTGTCCGACAAAACCCCACGCGATGTCCCGCGCCGCTATAGTAAAGGCAGGGTCCCTCGTCTCTCCCTCGGCCCTTCTCCTGCACGGACCAGCGAGATCCGCCCACCTGCGTAGGTTCCGGGTCATCAACACTCGCTTCCGCCGTCATAGCCAAACAGAAGAATTAGCGACAGGACCCGCATTCTCTCCTGCAGCGCGCGGTCAGCTCTGTGACCAATCTGGTGTCTACACGAATAGCCAGATCCACTAGCTCATCCAGAGACTTGGGAAGATCCAGTGTGTATATCCCGTCCTGCAGACGGTCCGACAACCCGTGCAGGAACAATATCCACTGGGCCTCCGTGTTCCAGCCGCATTCAGCAGCCAGAGTCCGGAACTCGATTGAGTAATCCGCTACACTCCGACTCCCCTGACGGAGCTCAGCCAGGATACGAGCGGCTTCTCTCCCGGAGGCAGCGCGATCAAACACTTTCTTGAGCTCCTTAGAGAATAGCTCAAATGTGGAACAGCAAGGAAGCTTTCGTTCCCAGGCTGTAGTTCCCACAGAGCCGCCCTCCCGGAAAGGAGTGTGATGATAAAAGCAACCTTAGACTGTTCTGTGGAGAATAAGGACGGTTGGAGGGATAAATACAGAGAGCATTAAGACAGAAAGGACCGACACCGGAGAGGATCTCCGTCATAACAAGTCGGTGGAGGAAGGCGAGGCTCGACCAAGCGGCTAGCAGCGACCGGTGCTGGCGACACCTCTGGAGTGGTGCGGGCTTATCCTGAAACTGTTCCAGTAGCCAGCTGCTGAACTTGGGTAGTGAGCAGGGAAACCTGGCCGACCAGAGTCTGAATGGCCAGAGCGGCGGTAGCCAATGCCTCATCCTGCCGATCAATCCTGGCGCCGCTGAGTGTGAAGAACTCGGAGATCTGTGACGCACTCGCTGGATCCATAATAAGGTCAGGTTCGTTTTGTTATGTTTAAAACTGCATTGTAATGTTGTTTAAAACCAAAAGAATGATGCATTTCATGCTTTTAAGCTGTTTTTATCACTTTCTGTTTTTGGCCTGGAAAACATCATATCTCAGCCTCAGAAGCAAGAATACTGCGTCAGAAGACCAAAAATGAGCACTTCGAAAATCACTTGCTTTTCCCTTGAAAGTTGTTTAAACATGTTTAAATCTGCATGTAATGTTGTTTAAAACCAAAAGCATGATGCATTTCATGCTTTTAAGCTGTTTTTATCACTTTCTGTTTTGGCCTGAAAACATCATATCTCAGCCCCAGAAGCAAGAATACTGCATCAGAAGACTAAAATGAGCACTTTCAAAATCACTCGCTTTTTCCCTTGAAAGTTGTTTAAACATGTTTAAAAACTGCATGTAATGTTGTTTTAAAACTAAAAGAATGATGCCATTTCATGCTTTTAAGCTGTTTTTATCACTTTCTGTTTTTGGCCTGAAACATCATATCTCAGCCCCAGAAGCAAGAATACTGCATCAGAAGACCAAAAATGAGCACTTTTAAAATCACTTGCTTTCCTTAAGTTGTTTAAACATGTTTAAAACTGCATGTAATGCTGTTTAAAACTAAAAGAATGATGGATTTCATGGTTTTTAAGCTGTTTTTATCAATTTCTGTTTTTGGCCTGAAAACATCATATCTCAGCCCCAAAAGCAAGAATTACTGCATCAGAAGACCAAAAATGAACACTTTCAAAATCACTTACTTTTTCTTGAAAGTTGTTTTTAAACATGTTTAAAACTGCATGTAATGCTGTTTTAAACAAAAGAATGATGGATTTCATGGTTTTAAGCTGTTTTTATCACTTTCTGTTTTTATCCTGAAAACATCAATATCTCAGCCCCAGTAGCAAGAATACTGCATCAGAAGTCCAAAAATGAACACATTCAAAATCACTTGATTTTCCCTTGAAAGTTGTTTAAACATGTTTCAAACGGCATGTAGTCTTGTTTAAAAACAAACAGAATGATGCATTTCATGGTTTTAAGCTGTTTTGATCACTTTCTGTTTTTTGGCTGGAAACATCAATCTTAGCCCCAGAAGCAAAGAATACTGCATCAGAATTCCAAAAATGAACACATTCAAAATCACTTGCTTTTCCTTGAAAGTGTTGTTTAAAACTGCATGTAATGTTGTTTAAATCAAATAGAATGATGCATTTCATGGTTTTAAATAGTTTGATCACTTTCTGTTTTTGGCCTGTAAACATTTCCCAGCCCCAGAAGCAAGAATAGTGCATCAGAAGACTAAAAATTAACACATTAAAATCACTTGCTTTTCCCTTGAAAGTTGTTTTAAACATGTTTCTAACGGCATGTAGTGTTGTTTAAAACAAATAGAATGATGCATTTCATGGTTTTAAGCTGTTTTTATGTCTTTCTGCTTTTGGCCTGGAAACATCATATCTTAGCCCCAGAAGAAGCGCAATACTGCATCAGAAGTCCAAAAATGAACACTTTCAAAATCACTTGCTTTTCCCTTGAAAGTTGTTTAAACATGTTTAAAACGGCATGTAGTGTTGTTTAAAACAAATAGCATGATGCATTTCATGCTTTTAAGCGGTTTCGATCACTTTCTGTTTTTGGCCTGTAAACATCATATATTAGCCCCAGAAGCAAGAACCCTGCACCAGAAGTCTAAAAATGAACACATTCAAAATCACTTGCTTTTCTTTGTGAAAGTTGTTTAAACATGTTTAAAACTGCATGTAGTGTTGTTTAAAACAAATAGATTGATGCAATTTTCATGCTTTTAAGCTGTTTTTTTTGTTTTTTTTATCACTTTCTGTTTTGGCCCTGGAAACATCATATCTCAGCCCAGAAGCAAGAATAGTGCATCAGAAGTCCAAAAATGAACACATTTAAAATCAATTGCTTTTCCCTTGAAAGTTGTTTAAACATGTTTAAAACTGCATGTAGTGTTGTTTAAAACAAATAGAATAATGCATTTCATGCTTTTAAGCTGTTTTTATCACTTTCTGTTTTTGGCCTGGAAACATCATATCTCAGCCCTAGAACAAGAATACTGCATCAGAAGTCCAAAAATAAACACATTCAAATCACTTGCTTTTCCCTTGAAAGTTGTTTAAACATGTTTAAAAACTGCATGTAATTTTGTTTAAAACAAATAGAATGATGCATGTCATGGTTTAAGCTGTTTTGATCACTTTCTGTTTTTCGCCTGGAAACATAATATCTCAGCCCCAGGAGCAAGAATTCTGCTTCAGAAGTCAAAAAAACATGAACACTTTCAAAATCACATGCTTTCCCATTGAAACTTGTTTAAACATGTTTAAAACTGTATGTGATGTTGTTTTAAAACAAAAGGAATGATGCATTTCATGGTTTTAAGCTGTTTTGATCACTTTCTGTTTTTGGCCTGAAAACATCATATCTCAGCCTCAGAAGCAAGAATACTGCATCAGAAGTCCAAATATGAACACATTCAAAATCACTTGCTTTTCCCTTGAAAGTTGTTTAAACATGTTTAAAACTGCATGTAATGTTATTTAAAACAAAAAGAATGATGCATTTTATGCTTTTAAGCTGTTTTTATCACTTTCTGTTTTTGGCCTGAAAACATCATATCTCAGCCCCAGAAGCAAGAATACTGCATCAGAAGACCAAAATGAAGCACTTTCAAAAATCACTTGCTTTTCCTATGAAAGTTGGTTAAAACATGTTTAAAACTGCATGTAATGTTTGTTTTAAAACCAAAAGCATGATGCATTTCATGCTTTTAAGCTGTTTTTATCACTTTCTGTTTTTGGCCTGAAAACATATCTCAGCCCCAGAAGCAAGAATACTGCATTAGAAGACCAAAAATGAGCACTTTCAAATCACTCGCTTTTCCCTTGAAAGTTGTTTTAAACATGTTTAAAACTGCATGTAATGTTATTTAAAACCAAAAGAATGATGCATTTCATGCTTTTCAGCTGTTTTTATCACTTTCTGTTTTTGGCCTGAAAACACAACCCTATCTCACAGCGAAATCGTACGAATTCGTACGTAGTAACCAAGTGGCTAAATCGTACGAATTCGTACGATTTTATTCACTGCCTTTAGATCACATGTAAATTCGTACTAATTCGTACGATTTAATCAAGCGTCATCTCATAGGGGGTTTTTTTTCTTCTCGTTCTCAAACCATCGCGATATTCAATGCAGTTTGCATGTGCCATTTCTTGGTAAGTACACTATAACACGGCTTCTAAATGTTCTATATAAGTGCATTAGCAGCAATGTATTAATAGGAAATTAATATTAATGTTCGCTGGTTTTCATCAGTCATCTGTGCGTCTGTATTTTTTGTTCCAAAAACATGAAAAATAATGGTAACTTAGCGTTAGCTTGCAGGTGAAATAGATACGTTTCTACATTGTGACGTATACCCACGTAAAATACTATAGTAATTTGTAGTAACTACTAGCAAAGAACGGTTTTTGTTGATTCTTTAGTTGCTATGGTAACACAACAGCTGCAGTAATGTAAACAAGTACTCAATACTGTAGCACGTTTCAACTAACTTTATAGGGTATATTATACTAGAATACACCAAAGTTACTGTGGTAAAAGCTAGTATACCACGGTGCTTTTTTTCCACCATAGTCAATACTACAGTTTGCTGTAGTATTTGTTATCAAAGTCTTGTATTGCAAGTTTTAAAATATAATGCACTTTGCTATATGATTCAAAACACTGTAGTATTTAATACAAATTATTATAGTATTTTGTACATGTGGGAATGCTTATCTATAATTATTTACAATGCTCTTATTTGTTTTGTCTTGCAGCTACTCTCACTCTCTCTACATTCATCTATCCTTCACACCATTGAATACAACCCAACGGCTCTTTTAAGAGCCATCACTAACTAAAAGTCTCACAAAATTTTTATCTCTCCCTCACTCACACTCTTCGTCTCCCTCTCACACATACTTGCTCTCTCTCTCTCTCTCTCTCTCTCTCTCTCTCTCTCCTCTCCTCTCTCTCTCTCTCTCTCTCTCTCTCTCTCTCTCTCACACACAACACACACACACGCCACACACACACACAAGGCATTTTCTTCCTCTATCCATCTCTTCTTTTACTTTTGCTTATTTATATTTTTCACTTTTTCTTTCTCTTCAATATGGCATCTTGTCAAAAGTCAGATTTTGACCAGTTATATCAGGAAGCTGCAATTCTTTCAAGTGAACTTGAATGCAAAGCAGCAAATTCTGCACTTGAAGCAGCTACCAGGGAGGCTGAACAAGTTCTGCAAACATTCACCCTTCCTCCAGTAAAGGTTATTACTATTTTTTTCAAGCAATTTATTTTCATACTATTTAAATAGCTTTATTGAATGTTATTTTGTTAGTTGTTAATAGATATCAAAGTTCTTGCTTAACATCCTGTATGTCTTTTTAGTTAAATACACAGAAGACCAAACGTGCCTGCAGCACCCTTTCCAAACCAGTATCATTTGTGGAGAGGGATCAGTTTGGGCATCTTGTTGCCTAAACGTAAAGGCCGAAATCTTCCAAGGCAAACATTTGCGATGGTATGTCTATAATACATTTTAGAATATTTTGTATTATTGTAGTGGACACACATTTTTCTTATAATGTGTAACACCATCATACATTTTCTGTAATGTATAATTATATAAATCCCAATATTTTTAGCTAATTTGATGAATAAAGCTGGTATGTCTTCATCTTTGGAATCTGGGCAAAGAGACATTGATTATAGTGAGTAATGACACCAACAATTTTCAAAGTAATTTGCCATGTTTGTTTATTATTACTATTGTGTCATATGCGCCATTGTTTTTATTTGAAGGTCCATCACTGTCTGCTCACACTGTTTGGGCAGCAGCTGAAAACATTGGTAAGTATTTTCTCTGTAATGGTCAGTCTACCCCAACTGCCATTAACACTATAATCACATTTATTTTTTCCTAATACAGAAACTCTTCATCAAGAAATTGAGGACCTGCTACGTGATTGTGTTGACCACGCTAAAAAGAAGTGGGCAGCTTTGAGGCCTGAGATGCTGGATTCTTTATTATCTGCTGAATATACCGAGATTAGGCAGTGCCAGCACTGCCTACTTAAGCGATCTGTCATACGTTGTAAAGAATGCATTCCCAAGCAGCTGTTGTGTCCAGACTGTGATATTTTGATCCACAAAAGAAAACTTCATAACCGTGAAACTGATGTGGAAGGATTCTTTAGGCCCCATATCCCCAACTACTTTGATCAAGGTGGATCGCGAAGGACCAATTTCTATTTGAAGAAAAAGGCATGTACTTTTTTCTTTTTGTTCATAATCTTGAAACTTATCGTATGAATTTTTTATCATAATAATGATGAAGCAATGCTATTTATAGTAAAGTTTGAAATTTGTTTCCAGATAGCCTATTACCCCTTGAGACACCTGAGGAAATTTGCAACTGTGCCACTGATTCCATTGTGGTGTCAGAGGGTAAAATGCAATTCTCATAGGAATTGATGGTAAGCTGAGAGCAGTTTTTAAAAAATTGTTTAATATTTGTATTATAAATATATTATATATACTTTATTTCAATAGGTCGTTACAATGTCAGCTTGCCAGAATTCTCTTGCTCAAAATGTAATGTGAGCAGAACAACCAGCATCCCACTGTTGATCCGCTCTGGATACTGGCCTGCCTCAGCAAGCTGTGAAACAATTTACAAAATAGATGTCTTTGTGTCCTATGACCACATAAAGCTGACTGCTCCTGGAATGTCCAGACAGTCCTTTACCGGTTTACTGGAACAGCGGACAGAGTTCTTTGGCCGAGTATAAATTAAAAAAATTTCAGAATAATTTCTTTCTCAATTTTGGCAGTGCTCTATTTTCTTATAGTGTTTATGATATTGTTGTTGTTTTATAGGATGGAAAGATCTCTGCTGATGCTTTTCAAAGAAGCTTTTTTGAGTGGAGATACTGTCAATATGAAATTGATCAGCTTTGTGGACTTAAAGTGTTTGACTGTCCAGCCTGTTCTCCATTTATGCTAGCTGTGTCAGTAGATGGTAACAGGAAAATGTATCACTTCAAAAGAGGGTAGGTGAATTTCTGTATCTTTCTAAAAAGCATCTCTAAATAATATTCAATGCCAATTAGCTTTTAATTAAATTGTTGTGTATCTACTTTATAGGGCTGAAGACCATGGCCTGTTTAAGGGTTGTCTTTGTCTGTGAGGATGATGATGTTTCCAAGTTTGTGGACTACATTAATAATAAAACAAAGCATGTAAGTTCCATTATTGCTCTTTAATGGTAATTTCTAAACAATTGTAATCTTTCATGGCCAAGTAAAGTGAAACAATTTTTTTTTAAAATGTGGTTATTTTGAATGTGTTTATCTGTTGGCATATTTTTGTACACAGACACAGATTCACATGTGTAATTTAATACTACATTGTTGAATCTTCATGTTTCTTTCACTTTGTTATTATCTTAAAAGTCATCTGGCAAAGGTGTTTGTGGATCAAGTCAATGGACTGCAGCACGAGAGTCTGTCCCAATGAAATCAACAAGCTGGATGAGGAGGGGATGGAGGTAGCTGTCTGTCGGCATGGTGTGCTTCTAAGAAGTTTGAACATGATGAGGGGGGGAAATATTTGCATATCCCATGTTTCTCCAAAAGGAGCTAGCACCATGTAATGTGCAGTTCATGTGCACTGATGTAATATGCAAGTACTGGCCATACCTGCAGAGAGTTGCTAGAGACTGTACAGAGCTCTCTCCTCTTCTGGACATGAAGCCATTCCTGTCAGTGATGCATGCAAAGGCCCACTCCTGGAAATGTGAGGTAAACTGTTTTCCAGAACATGAAGGTGTCTGTTTGTAACTTGGATGCTTATATGGTCTGACATGGTTTAATCCTGTTAAATATTTCACTTCCACTTTCAAGATTAAATGGGGTGGTCGAAACCAAGAAGGAGCAGGCACGACCCTGGGTGAAGAGGTCGAACAAGTAAACAGCTTCTTGTCAAGAACTGCTATTTGCAGTAAATACATGACCAAAGGAGGTAATTGTATGAGTCCAAAATGATGGCTTTAGTATTAAAATTTGACAGATTTTATATAATTCCCAAAGGTGTGATGCAAGTACAAAACTAGTATGCAACATTAATGTGAGCTTTTGATGATTTATGTTGTTTTTTTTATAGCTAGAACAGACATGATTACTATTCAGGCCATGGCATGGAATAAACGCAAAATTGAGAACCTTGCAAAACTGTTGTCCTCAAAGATTACAAAAGGTATATTTCTAAATTACTTTTCTCTTCGAGGTGAAACTGTAGTGATTGTTTTGCAAACAAATTTGGTATCTATTATAAAACAAGAAAATCATAGTGAATTTCAATTCAAGTGTACTTGTTATAAAAAAAATTTCTACTCTACTTTTAATTAAAAAGGCTCATTAAATATCTCTCATACTTTTTCTGTTTTAAAACATGCACCTTATTGTATTGTCATTCATTAGACAAAAGCAAAAATTCAGGAGGCATCCATAAACATTAATGCATTAAAGACAGAATTGGCAATAACAGATGACACACTTAAAGCCTGGGCCAAAGAAATCCAGGAATGGGCTGATACAGGTAGGCCTTTTTAGGTTACCTACTGTAAGTACTCTATTTTTTCTTTTAACTAGTGCTGGGCAAATGTTAATCACGATTAATTGCTTCCAAATTAAAAGTTTTTTGACATAAAATATGTGTGTGTGTTATGTATACTTATGTATATATGATACACGTACATAGAAACAAACCATACACAACAATTTGTTACATAAATATTTAAATCTATATATATATTTTGTATAATATATATATATATATATATATATATATATATATATATATATATATATATATATATATATATATATATATATATATTTATTTATATATATACACACACACACACACACACACAGTTGCAATCAGAATTATTAAACCCCCTATGAATTTTTTTTACTTTTTTAAATATTCTCAAATGATGTTTAACAGAGCAATGAAATTTTCACAGTATGTCTGATAATATTTTTTTTTTCTGGAGAAAGTCTTATTTGTTTTATTTCGGGTAGAATAAAGCAGTTTTTAATTTTTAAAAAGCCATTATAAGGACAAAATTATTAGCCCCTTTAAGCTATATTTGTTTTGGATATTCTACAGAACAAACCATTATTATACAACAACTGCCTAATTACCCTAACCTGCCTAGTTAACCTAATTAACCTAGTTAAGCCTTAAATGTCACTTTAAGCTGTATAGAAATGTCTTGAAAAATATCTAGTAAAATATTATTTACTGTCATCATGGCAAAGATCAAATAAATCAGTTATTAGAAATGAGTTATTAAAACTATTATGTTTAGAAATGTGCTGAAAAAATCTTCTCTCTGTTAAACAGAAATTGGGGAAAAAAATAAACAGGGGGGCTAATAATTCAGGGGGTTTAATAATTCTTGCAACTGTATATATATATATATATAAACCTTTTCTCAAATATGTGCATACTTGTGTTTATTTTAAGGCATAATAACTGTACACAGTACACACACATATTATACAACTTATTTTTGATGCAAATAATCAGGGTTATTTTTTTGCCCTGCAGTTGTTTTAACCCTTTCATTGACATAATTTAGCTGACTGACAGTAATGATGTGTAAAATTTTTATGTTTATTATTGAAATTACATTCCATACCTTTCATGTAATAATAATGTGCATATGGATGTCTTATCAACAATTTAGCAACAAGTGAGGCGAACACAGGCAGTGACCAGGGGCTCCAAAGACGATTGAGTCGCTTTATGTGAGCATCAGGCAGAGGAAGCAAGATCTTTACCGTCAATCAGGTTATATAACTTTAGATATTGGGTTTTGTCTGATTGATCTGATCTGATTGATTGATCTGATTGTCTGAATATTGAAATCCGACTTCCTAAAACACCTGGTTAAATTTACATGGCCCAGGCCATAAAGAAGTGGGCAGCTTTGAGGCCTGAGATGGTGGAGTCTTTATTTACAGCTGAGTATACAGAGATTAACTCCTGTTGGTGACTGTTGGCATTAATCAGGGTTGTATAACCTGACTGAACATGTTCAGTGAGCATATGTTGGAGAATTCTGAACATGGCAGTTATTCTCCCTAAATTTCTAAATCATCAAAAATCTAACAAATGTTTTGGTGTTTAGGATTTGTCTGCATGTTTGTTTTAACATTTTGTTGCATTATTTTATATTTGTTTTATAAGAATTGGTAAAGCACAAAGTTGATGGCAAAAAGGTTTTAAATTGTCTTTTCATTTTTATTTAATTTTTTTCAGATGGAAACAAAGAAGACGCAAAATCCGCAGAAAGATTTGGGAGGAAAAGGCTAAATTCATTGCAGTTATTGATGAATACAACAGGGCAGCACCCCAAAAATTATAGTCAGCTGACACAATTCTAGCATCAGAGGGCTATGCATGGCCATGGGTATTGGATGAGCGTGGTATGTCTTGCTACCAATTAACATTTTGATGTATGGACTGTGGTTATGTGTCACTTATCTGTTCACCGTAGTTATTAGGGCTGCTCAAAAATACAATATACCATTTATTGCATGCATATAGTAAGTTGCTGATCAGTCCATGGGGACAGTAAAATGGGGCCTTGCTTTATTTGTACCTTCTCTTTGGGAACTATTATTCTTTTGACTAGACTGGCCCAAAGGTGAATCATGAGCCTCGGAGCAAAGCAAAATATAAATACTAATGACAAGACCAGTGACAAGAGGAAAAAGACAACAGACCGAATGACTTGAAAACTTGAAAGATATTCTGATTTTTATTGGCTGTTGCCATTTTCCTGTAATTTATGTAGTGGTCAGTCAGAATCACTATCTACGTGTATATGTATATATATATTGCTGTTACAATTTGTTTTATATGCTTTTTGCAGTGTATATATACATTTTTGTTTATCAGTTGTCGCAACAACTTATATATCATAACAAATTATGTGATCCCATGAGATTGAGCAAGCATCAATATACTAAAATCCCATTTTGAGAGTTGTCATTAATGAAATGTATAGTACATTCTATCATAACTTGATGGCATTGCTTTTGGACACATGTTCACAGATGATCTTGTCATCAAAAAAAATGTATTTGACCAACTGATGCTGCTGAACCGGCTTACTGAAGAGGAGTGTGTTGTCCTGAAAGAAATCAGAAATCACTGGAAATGCCTCAAAGAGACCATTCTCTTCTAAATGATCTTTCAAGTCACATCGATGTTGATAACGAACAGAATAGTAAGTGTTTTATACTTTTCTGTTAATATTTCAACAACATGACCATAAAATCATGGTTTTTAACTGAAGCTCTTCTAACTAGTTATATATATATATACAGTATATATATATATATATATATATATATATATATATATATATATATATATATATATATATATATATATATACAGTATATACTGTATTTAGAAGATGAAAGCAGTAGCCATATACGTATGTTCGCTTATGCTTTAATTTCTGCAATCAATTACAGTAGAACACTTTCATGAAATGCGTAATTATTCTGTTTTTGGTTACAGAACTGGACTGCGGACTTTCTAAAAAAGGAGTTTTAGGACTTTTAGTTCTGTACTTCAGAAAAGAATGTGCTACCTCAGAACTCACATGTCCTCTGTTCAACAGCTGTACACTAGTGTTCTTGACAATTTTGTGGTGTCTGCAAACATTATTGATGATGATTTTCTCGAAATGGATGAGGTGAATATCCAGTTTGGTTCAGACTATGATGAGGAGGAGGTGGATGACGCTGAACTGTCATTTGAAATCTAAGCTAAGCTAAGCTTAGAGGAGAGAAAACAAGGATACACCTGCGCTTTTCTCAAGAGTTTTGCTCCAACTGTATTGGTTGGATGATTGGATATGATGTAACTTTATTTACAAGAATGGTAAAACAGTCTGGGGTCAAAATCAGGAGCAAACTACAGTAGGAGTAATCTAAAAGTGGAATCCATATGTCACATTATTAAGCTTGATCACATGATCTGTCTCTTTAATTATATGAGCTGCAAATTTTCCTTCATTTTTGCAATGTCTGGGTATTTTAATATGAAAATATTGTTTTTCTCTTTGAATCCTTGTGTACCTTGTGTATATTTTTTGTAACATTTTTCATTTAGCACATGCTTTTATTCAAAGCAAGTGATAAATCTTTTTTGCACATAGATGATTTAAAATGATGTCTACCTTTTTGCTTTTAATTCCTGTGAACAATTTGTACTGTACATTTTTAAATGCAAGAAATCATTTAAAAAATATCTCATTGTTCTAGTTAATATTATGAGTTGGCTATCAAATCTGTGCAGAATTTTTTTCAGGTGTATTTTCTTGTATAAACAACATTTTGTCCTGTATTTTTTGTAAGCACAATAAATGGATCTCTTGTTTGTTGTCAAACAGTGTAACAAAAGAAGCTCAGATGGCTTGCACATA